>ML839925.1:38238-74110 GCA_009831015.1 Picea engelmannii | reverse complement strand
GGGGGGGGGGGGGAAGTCAAGAAGTTAAAAGTTATATTTTTAAGTTGACTTAAGAAAGGAAAAGGATAAAGGAGTAAAAGATAACTCAATAGAAGAATAGAAGATTAACCCTGGGAGTTAACCCAACTCAACAGAGAATTAGAAGGAAAATTATAAGTAAGAGGTTGGGGCACACCTATTACTCATTTTGGTTTTGGATTAGCATTTGTTATTGCTCTTGAGCATTCAGTTTAGGGGTTTTGCTGTACAAACCCTTGTGAGCAACTCAGTGGTGAAATATCCACTCACCTTGTTCCGCAGCTTGGTCTCGGGGATGAAAGAATCCTCCACACCATTCTAGTCTCAGCCCATCTCCATCTAGTGCTTCAGAAGGTAGTATGTCATACTGTTCTTGTGTTTCCAGCAAGGGCGCACCATCATCTAGAGGGAGGTTCGATCCAGCTTATCCTGAGGGCCTGGGGCCATTCCGACAGTTGGGTTTTGTTTGCAGGGGTAGAACCATCAATTTGGGGGCTTTTCTGGAGGGTTATCATCATTCTAGATTTGTCTGTAGATTGGGACGTCTTGGAGCCATAAGGGACGTCAAGTGATTAAGTAAAACTCATATCTAGGGAGATCTGCTTGAGATATAAGTCTGAAACTTCTCCCACGGGATTCTCATAGCCCGATCTATATTCTTGGAAAGTTTTAGAGCATTTAGAGGCCTCCTTCATCAGGGTCGAACTAGCTAGGGTTTTAGTCATCCAGTGGGGTGCACCGTTCAGTGGAGGAATTCAGATCTACAGGGTTTGAGAGTGGATTTGGGAATTTGGACATCTGGGTTGTCCTTATAGTTGCCCGATCTATCAGTTGGCATATTTCTCGGGATGATTGGACACTTTTGGTAGCATGGCCAAATTATTGAAGGCTTCGGCGTTCTATCAGGGTGTGGCACTTTCCATCTTGGAGGTTGAGCATCAGTACAACTCAGATCTACTTGATTCAAGTCTTCATTGTATATCCAACCTTTGGAGGCTTATTTTGTATTGTCGGGAGCATTTTGTAGTAGCTCATATCTATTGCTTGTACGACCATATGAGGTTTATGCCAGATCGACCATCTATTGTATTGATCTTACATTGCTCATAATAAAAAGGTCAGATCTTTGCTTGTGCTTCTACATCTTGAATATATTATGATCTTCATGTGTTGATAAATCTTGTATGCACTTAATAACTCGATAAATACCTGCACATCAATAGATCAGTAGTAGTTAGTGATTCAAAAAAAAAATTTGGCTTGGGATCATTACAATCCTTTGGAATACCACTTGAAAACAAGGGAAAATTAGATAAGGTGGGAAAAGTGTTGTGAGTTGAGAAATTTGGGATCTCTATATATGATGCAATTCCAAGAAGAAACCATAAAGCATAAATTTTAACTTTTTATTCAATCTCTTGACAAATAGAAACTTAAAAGGAATAAAATTATTTTCATTTAGGAATAATATCCCCCCCACTCCACACATACCCGAGGAACATTAACAAGCACCATAAAAAAATCCTCATGCCTTTGATTTGTCCATGTTTGCACTCTTCAAAATTCATGGCTCCTTAGCTTTCACTGGTTTCCATATTCCTCCACATGCATACATGATTTAATAGCAAACTTGGATTCATAGATTTCTTTTCCTCAGAATATCATTTCATTCCTAGCAAGTCAAACGACCCATGCAACAACAAATTGCAATGCCTTGTGTTCAAAGACTCATTTATCCTTATACCATTCCTCCAAGAGTTCAAGGGTAGTTTCTTCATGCCATCATTCTCTACCTTTTGTTAAATTTAGAACCACAGTACAAACTTATCATGTATGAAGTAGCGAAACAAATGATTTTTAGACTCCCCATTTAATTTTCATAGAATACCCTTGCCCAAACTGTGTCAAGACCGTTTTTTACATTTATTCCAAGAATTCTATATAAAAGTGCCATCGAAGTCTCGATTTTTAATGGACGGTTCAATTTTCATATAGATTTCCACCACCCTTTCTTCTCTTATTTTGCTTCTCCCTCCATTTTGGCCTTATAGCCTAATTTTGTTGTATACATCCTCAAAAGTTTGTTCTTTGACCGTATTATTACATCTTTGTCATCCTTGAGCCTTAAAGCATTGTGTTTTAAGCTTAGAATGAATTAATGTTATTCTTCGAGTAATTCTTATTGGAGATCCAACTATATAGTTGTTTTCCACTCTTGATTCCAGAGAGAGAGAGAGATAGATGGAAATCCCCAAAAGAAAATCCTAAAACAATTCTAAAAGAACCAAATATTGATTATGAAAAGGCATGGGGCTTCTTTTATGGGGCATGCCAAGGAACCTCGGGTATGTGTGGGGAATAAGTTTTCCTTTTCCTCTTTTCTACACATTATATATTTGAAATATATTGTTGGGCAAGGAACAAATAACTATGTTGAATTCTATGCATTGTGGCTTGTTTTGAAAACAACAACAAATAAAGGTTTAAACGTCTTGTAGGTATTTGGAGATTCCAAAATGTTGATGGACTACACAAACAATAGGTGTATAATTCAGTTGTTTTTAATGTCAACTCTAATCATGAATCAAGTATGGGAGGTAAAGGGAAATTTTGATGATATCTCCTTTACCCATATTTATAGAGAGTTGAACACAAAGGAAAATCAACTATCCAATGATCCTTTATTGTTGCAGGAGGGGTTTCTATTTGAACAAGAATTCAAAGGTGGAACACAAATCTCAAATTATAAAAGATACCTTTTTTGATGTGGGAAATGCACGAAGTTTTAATTTTAATTTTTGCAAGAACACTTTCAAGTTGTTAAAGCCTTGGGGCTATACAATTTTACATTCAAATATGTTTTAAAGGGTACCTTGAAGGAGTTGAAGAAGTTCATAACAAGCAGTAACAAGCTAGAGAAATAATATGCTACAAAACAGGTCAAAGAATGTACAAGCTTTTGGGGTGGAAAGTGCGAGGGGGATCATCTATGATCCCGAAGGACAAGCATAAACAACATATGCCTGGAATTTAGGACAAGCAAAAAACAACTAGGGCGAGGCTTATGCTCTCCTTGAAGGTCTCCTTATTTCCAAAGAAGCCAATGTCAAATCTCTAACAACTATAGGAGATTCAAGCATGATCATCAAAATTTGTGGTTGGAAAACTAACTCCAAAGGACAACAAGCTTGCTCTGACATGGAACAAATCAAGGAACCAACTTAATTTCTCATACTTCAAAGTTCTACATGACCTTAACTCGGAAGAATACTCATATGCAAACAAGGAATTAAAACTTAATCAAGGTGTTTTGGAAAAAATTGCAGCAAACTATATTGTTTTGTTCCCTGATAACATTAGACTATAATTTTGACATGTTTCATCCACGATAAATTTCATATACCACCATATCCTATACATCATTTTCCTTATATAATTAGGGGATTTGCAAGCACACAATTCCATCCCATTTGTTTGCAAACTACATATATTGTCCAACTTTTAGAACTAGCTACCTTTGTTATATGTAGGCAAGGTGGATTATGGATTGGAACAGACCTTGTTGCACTCTCTAGAGGATTCTCAGGTCTTTGTATACTCAATTAAGTGTCTTATCATTCCTTGGAATGTTGTGTCGAGAGTGGGGCCTATATGTTCCATCCTCTAAAGATACACAATGGTTAGATAACAAAGTGTTGAATATTTTGAATTGTTCTTGGCTTTTGTTCTTTTATGCCTCTTTTTGCAATTGGAATTTGGGTAAGGGGAAAGAACTCATACATGGTTTAAATGCTATTATGTTTCTATGCAAGAACTTGGTTGTCTGCTTTATATCTTCTTCATAAAATCAATTAGGGATTTTGTGTGATCTCGTATTAAAAACGTGAATCATTTTTTTTAGGTTGTGGTTGGAGTTATATGTGTCAAGAGACTTGCTACAAGATTCCATTATTTGTGGAAGATCAATGTTTCATGTACACTTCTACTCAATCTATGGGATAGAGGACATCCTTTGTATGTGGGATTCAATCTAGGACACCCTGTTGTGAATTCAGCTCTGCCTTCGGTCAACTTCAATTTAATTCAGAAATCCATGGTCCAAAGAGACATTCTAGAATTCAAAAGGACACTGAGAGGGCACGAGGAATCTATCCAGTGAAACATAAGTTCCTTGTTCTCATTAACTACTAAAGTGCATGAGAATGAGCACCACTGAGTCTCACAACATGCAACAATCATGAACCTTTTGGTCCAACAGAGGTATAAGCTAGATGTTTTAGAAGCTAAATGCAACACATTGAGGATTCTGACAATAAACCTCAACAAGGATGCCCACACCACAACCTTCAACAATAGGATGTACATCAATATAGCTCATACAAATTACGTAGAGGAAGAAATAGTCCATCACATGAAAGATACCATGGATATTGACCAACATAATTCTCTCTCATAAAATGTTGGTGAGGAGAAGGCAAACACTTAACATGTTTTCTACTAGTTTATATGTATTTGCATATTAGGAATTTATATTAGGCAATATACTTTCAAGAAAATCTAGAATGTATTATTCTTGTCCATTAGCAAACTATCCTATGTATTTTCTGAGAACTGCCATTTTGCTGAAGAACTCTATATCAACCTTTGTGTATGCTTGTTGTTAGCTTAATTTCAGACTTTTTATAATATAATATTATCATGTTTTGGTTAAAAAAGGAAAAATAATGTACATTCTTTTTTGAGCCTTTTAACATTGTCAAATGTGTAGTATGATTTCATACTTGAACTAAGCATAGAGAAACAAAACTTGACTTCTACAAATTATTCTCATGCCACGGTAAGAACATTAGATTCTCATAGAATGCCAACCCATAAGGCAACGAGGTGTAGGGGAAAGTCCCACCTAGGTCCAAAATTACCTATCAACTACTTGCAAAATCTAGCAAAATTTTGGGTCATCATGACAATCATGTCTTATATTGAAGGTCTTTGGATACTCATAAACCTCAAGGGTCGAGGTCGAGGTCTTCTCTTAAGTTTATAGAATTTGTTCATGTTCCAGTATCTGGTCAAGTTGGATTGCTATGGTGTCATGGTAAGGATGGATATGGATGGACTTGAGATCAAAAGAAGAACACTGACAATCAGCAACACCATGGTTCATCTCTTGTCTTGGAACATCAATGATTGTTTCTATGCAGATTCCTAAAACTTCCTTAGGAAACTCATCATAAATAGGTTCAAACATCATTTTGACAACCCTTGGACTATCTCCCTCTTGAAATAAGGACTATAGCTCCTCATGAGGGTACTCATCATAAGTAAGACATGATTCGAAATCAATGATATTATCGCCATGGGACACACCAAGAGCATAGATTTCCAAGAAAAAAGGTTGATTATGTGAATAGGGTTAGGTTTCTAAGGTATACTTGTTGGCAAGGGAATCGTGTTCAAGCATCCATCTCTCAAGATCATCCAACTTAGGAAAAGTGATTTCAAATTGATAAGCTAGAGTAGTTGTAGGCATACTAACAAATAGGTCTCCTATCATATCTTCAAACTAGAAACTAATAAGAGCCTCGTTAGTATCATTCTCTAAATATATTTCTTTACAACCTTTGAGGGATCTCACCACTAGGGTAATCATTTAAGAAATAATCATCTGAGGTGAGCTTGTCATCAAGCTCCGGGCTCACCTCCTCCTTAGTATCTACTTCATAAAACATTTCATCTTCGAGGGAAATAAGGGGATCGATTTTTCATTCAATTCTTGTATTGGTAACATGCATATCATGAAAGAGAGAAGCACTAGATTCATCACAAAACCCTAGCTCCAAATATGAATCATATCAAGGACAATCAAGTGGAATCTCAAAAAGTCCCACTGGAAAATTGACTCCAAAATTAATTCATGTGACTAAAGTATCCTATAGAAAGGAATATATCTTTACATCTTCAGGCAACTTTTGTAGATGAACTCAATTTTTCATATCTTTGTCATAACAAATTTCCTATATGACCATGCACAATTGATTGAGAAGTCATTGGAGTGCAAAACTTTTATATTATTGATTGTTGATAGTACCTACCAAATATGGGGCATGGTTCTTTTGAATGATGTCAGTGAAGGTAACTAGGACATTTTTCCATATTTCCAACTTTGAAACATCTACACACCATTGTTGAAGCTCTGTTGTTGTTATCGCAATGCTAGAGAGAAATCGTATGAATTCTATTTAGTGTTGGATATGGTTGAGCACAGTGTGGTGCCAACCCCCCTTCTCCTTGGGCAGCGCGACCTCCCAGTCAAGGATCTTCAATTCTTGGAGCTGAATTAGCTCTCTAAAACCTTAATGGTCTCGCTTGTAAATAACCACAGGTCTCTTGAGTCCTTCGGTGCAAGTTCTATGACACTTGCAACCTCTCCCTTCTCACTATCGGGCGATTAGTGTTCAAGCACCAGCTCCTCCTTTGTTAACTCCTTCTCGCATGTGACCTCGGGCTATGTCCACACATGATTTCGGGCGCGGTCGAAAGTGGTTTGGGATCAACCCAATTTTCTCCCCACAATTGACTACCAATCACCACGCGTCTTTATTTGTGCAATACCGTGGTATCAATTGCGACTCGCTATCAAATTTTTAACATCCAAGTACTTCCTATCCCTGCAATCCTTTGTGATCATCAATCTCAAGATCTCGATGACACTTCTGAACCTGACGGTTCAGATCTGTCCTTTCCCAATTCTACGGATCAGAACTAACCCTTCTAAATCAATGACTGTGATTTATTTCGTGATTTGGGCTTTGGGAGTTTCAAATCTTAACTCCTGCTTTCTCCACAATCGCTATCTCCCAAAATAAAAGATCTGTTGACATTTGTCCTCCTCAAATCGATGGTTATAATTTACTTCGGACCTTCAGGTTTCAGAGATTTCAATTCTCAACTTCCCAGAGTATTATTATCTGAAGTTTGCGATCTGTCGCCACGCGTCCGTCTAGATCTGATGGTCCAGATTTTCTTCGGGTCTTCTTGGATAGATCTTAACCCTTTATCTTGTCCAGTTTCTGCAAATTCTTCTTCTCAAGGATTTCTTTGACACTTAGTCGATTTTTGGTCCTGTGCATTCCTTGCAACTGACCTCTGCACTTTCTTATGAGAAAAAACTGAGTTATTTCTCCAAGTCAAAGACTTCGCATATGCACTCCTTGCACTTAATATGCATACTCTGCATACAAAAGTTTCACGCTGTCTCTTCTGAGCTTCGAATCAAAAAATACTCTGTCACACGCACTCCTTGCATAACTTATAGAAGACAAAACACTTGAAGCTTATTCAATTATTCATAAATTCATTCCTTCACCATGAACATCATACATCCACAAAACACATAACAACAGTAAAACTGTAAAACAATATCAACATTGTACAATTGGATAAATTTTCTCTTTTCTATTCATTTCAGAAATAAATACATGATTACAACTTCTGTCTCTTACAAAACTACAATGAAAACTTGTCTAAGAACCCAGAGCTTCCTCGGTCTTCTTCCTCCTATCTAAATTCTATCACACTCTACTCAAGTGGTTACCTACTCAACTTAATTAATGCAACCTAATGACTAATACGAGCTAATATCCTACACCTATAATATATTACATTCGTGTAAGGATTTACAACAATCCGTCAGTTAAAAACGGTGGCCCGACTTTACATAAATCTAATTAATTAACAAGAGATTCAAAAAATCTCCACACCGCTACCAAGCTGGTTAAGAGTCGGTTTGGCTCTTTCAATGCGTTGATGTGTTGACTTTGCTTCTATGTCCGATTTGTTTTGATTTGATAGCGATGCTCCTGCATCATACTCCTCTGGCCAAAATATTCATGGACTCTTGTCCATGAGCTCTCGCACTATCTTGCCATGCTTCAAAATATTAGGTGCAGTTACACAACTTGAATCTTCCACAGGGTGATCCTTCCACTTTACCAAATATTCAGGATGCATCTTTCTTCTCATTTTCCTTCCAACTCTCTGTCCTAATATTTTCTCCATCTAAGGTTTTTCTATTGTGGGCATCTCTTCTTCCCATTGAATCTCTTCCTGATCATCTAATTCTCCTGCATCATTGATCCAGATTTTATGAGCAGAATGAAATGAATACAGATTATTAACAGATGCTTAACACAAAATAACAAAGATACAATAAAACTGGTTTTCTATTCAATAACGAAATAAGTTGAAACTGTAAAATGTAGCGGAAACAAGCTTGCTGGAATGGTGGCAGCTTATCTCTAAGAAGAGATGTGATGGTTGCATGCATTCGCAAGAAGCAGATTACAATGAGGATCTGAAGGCATTTTTACAATAAAACAAGAATGCCAAAAATCCTAGGCATCCAAAAACCTAACCCTAGGAGATGAAGCGCCAAAAGTCATGTGGGCCTCGTTTGGGTAAGTTAGTACATCAACTTCTCGGGGTCGTAACTTTTGCATACGATCTCCGTTTTAGGCCTGTGATAGCCCGTTGGAAAGGTATCATTGAGGATATTAAATTTGGGGGCTCAATCATGCTTGCAACTATCATTGAGGAGCTCGATCCCGAAAAACCTACATTTAGGCCCTCAAAATGGCCTCAAAAGTTAAAACTGCTAAAAATAGAAAATTGCCAAAATTGTCAGAAAAGCGTTTTGAGCCGGTTGGAAAAGGTTGGTGGCCACCGATATCCATCTGGATCAATCCTCCCTCCTTAGGAAGAAATTGTCTCCATTTTGTTGAGGTCCCCCTTCAGATGAGGAAATTTCTGCTGAATTTGGCCCCGGGTGAGACACTTGCCTTGGTGTAGGAGCTGCCCTGCTTTGACAACTCGATAAAGTTGGATCCTTTGTTGTCGAGTGCCCTTGATCAGTGTGTCCACAATCTAATCATTGGATCCTTGTTGTATGCAATCAGGGTTGAGCTCTGTTGGTGTCAGTTGTTTTGCTACTTCTGAGGTGTCCAATAATGGTGGGAAATAAGGGTGAAGGAGATCTGGGTTGAACACTGGGTGTCGGCCAAGGAAGGGAGGAATGTTGAGCTCAAAACCATTGTCCCCCATAGCCTTGGTGATAGTGTATGGCCCATAATGGAGTGGGTGAAGCTTCCGATGGGGTCTTGTAAGGCGTTCTTTCTGCAAGTGCAACCAAACTTTGTCGCCCACCTGAAACTTATGTGGCACCCGATGTTGATCATGTCGTTGTTTGTACCTATCATTGGACTTCTGTAGGATATCTTGAACCTAGTGGTGGATGTGCTGGATCCTCTCAATGAACCGGGTGGCTTTGTCAGCTTCAGTTGGAGCAGGAGATGAGTCAGTCGAGGTGACCGCAAGGGGAAGTGCAACATCTATGGGACCCAATGGTTGGAATCCCAACCCCACCTGAAAGAGGTCGTGGCCGGTTGAGCTATGCAGGGCTTGATTGTAGCTATGCTGGACATAGGGAAGGCTCTCATCCCATGTGCGAGGGTGCTTTGAATTATACATGCGAAGGATATGCACAATCATTTGATTTACAACCTCGGTTTGGCCATTTGTTTGGGGGTGGAAGGTCGTGGATTTGGTGAGCTTGGTGTCCAGCAGTGACCAGAGGCTTGACTAGAATGTGTTGAGAAATCGATTATCCTGATCTGAGGCAATGGTTTGTGGGATTCCAAAATGTACCCAAACTCATTCAAAGAAGAGCTTGATAGTGGTCGTTGTTGTGATGCTCTTCTTCCAGGCAACCAGAATCGCCATTTTAGAAAATCAATCAACAACCACAAAAACACAGTCATTTCCCCGCTTGGTGGATGGGAGGCCCAACATGTAGTCCATTAAGATGGATTCCCAAGGCCTGTCGGGAGTAGGAAGAGGGGTGTACAGACCTTGTTTCTTAGTGGTCGGTTTAGCAATAGCGCAAGACCTGATATACTTGTTGACCTCCTATCGAAGTTTCGACCAGTAGAAATGTTTCTGTAGCATCACCACTGTCTTTTCAAAGCTGAAGTGTCATGCCACCCGACTGTAGTGGACTTCCCATATCATCTTCGCTCGCTTGCTTGATGGAACACAGATATGGCCCAGACGACACGACAACCCATTTTGAAGATGGAAATTATCGACAACTACGTTTGCACCCGACATTTGGTAGGTGGTGGCGAAGTCAGGGTCTGTCTCATAGAGTCAGGGCCATCCAGATGTCTCATGGATGCAAGAGTCTAGCACCATGGTGAGTGCCGCGACTAGTGGTTTGCTGAGGCAATGAACAACGCAATTGTTGCTTCCTGTTTTATACTTGATGTTGAGGTGGAATTGCTGCAACTATGTGGACCATTTTTTATGGTGGTCATTCTGCAATTTTCCCTATGTCTGCATGAACTGTAGTGGCTTATGATCAGTGTTGATGACTGTCTCCTTCCCAAGAATGTAATGTATCCACTGGCGACAGGCTTGTACAATGGAGTACATTTCCTTGTCGTAAGTTGGGTACTTACGGACAGTATCTGACAGTGTCTCACTATGATAGGCCACGGGGTGGCCGTGTTGAGTGAGAACAACGCGCACAACATAGTCTGAAGCATCCGTCTCAATTTCAAAGGGATGTTGTAGGTCTGGTAGTGAAAGTACTGGGGCTGAGCACAAGTGCTGCTTCAAATCATCGAACGTTTGTTGTTGGGACCGACCCCACGCAAATTTTTCCTTACCACCACCCCTGTTTATTTGGCTGAGGGCCCATGCAATATGGGAGAATCCCAACACGAACCTGCGGTAGAAATTGGCAAGGCCCAAGAAGCTCCGAAGCTTAGTGAGTGTTGTTGGGGCTGGCCAGTCACGGATGACTTGGATCTTGGCTGGATCCACATGTATGCCATATTGATCAATTATGTATCCCAGGTAATGGACCCTTTCCATGTCGAAGGAGCATTTTTCCAACTTGGCGTATAGCTTGTGCTGTCGCCTGCTAAATATGTTGCAAGTGTTCGACCCAAGTCTTGCTGTAAATTAGAATGTCATCTAGATAAACCACTACAAAAGTATTGGTGAATGGTCGCAGGATATCGTCCATCATCCTCATGAAAGTAGCTGGAGCATTTGTCAAACCAAAGGGCATGACCAACCATTCAAAAAGGTCTTCCTTTGACTTGAAGGCAGTCTTCCATACATCTGTCTTTTCTATTGGGACCTGGTGGTAGCCAAACTTCAGATCAATCTTACTGAAGTATTTGGCCCTCATGAGTTGATCAAGGAGGTCGTTGATTCGGGGAATCAAGTACTGGTTTCTGACTATGATTTTGTTCAAAGCCTGGTAATCAATAAAGAGTCGTCAGGTTCCATCTTTCTTCTGTACCAACACGATTGGGCTCCCGCAAGGTGATGAGCTGGGATGAATGTGCCCCTTGTGGAGCAGTTCTTGGATCTATCACTTGATCTCTTCATTCTCTAGCAAAGAGCAACGATAGACTATCCCATTGGGAAGCAATGCGTCGGGGGTTAGATCGATGGGGTGCTTGATCTGGTAGTGCAGAGGTACCCCTGTAGGTGAGGAGAAGATATCCAAGTATTCTTCCACGACCTTATATGCTTGCTTTTGCTATTTGGAGAGGTCGGCCACAGAGACCCTGGATGTGGCTATGATCTTTCTCTTATTCTGAGAGCGAATCACAAAGAAGACAAAATTTCCCATCTGAGAGATGACCTTCCTGCATTGCTTAGCATAGATCAAGGAAATAGCACTAGGTGGGACTGCCTTGGGTATCATGTACAATTTCTTATTCAAAGTAATAATAACACTACAAGGCCTAGACTCATTTACAACATGACATTTCCATAAATAAGGTTGGCCCAAAAGAACATTAGAAACTTCGAGAGGAGAAACATCACATAATACCTCGTCTTTGAAGGGCTTGATGTCGTACGACAGTCAACACTGTTGGCCAACGTGGAGATCAATTCCTTGGCGGAGCCATCCAATGGTGTAGGGTTGTGGGTGCGGTGTTGTTGGCAGGGCGAGCCGCTTGACGACCTCTGCTGAGATGAGGTTCTTCTAGCTACCGCTATCAACGATGAAGTGCAGCGGGGTGCCTTTTACCCACATATGTGAATCGAATAGGCGCTCTCCTTCTTCTGGCTCGTCTGGTTCACCATGCTGGAGCTTGGTGGTAGCAACAATGGCACTGGGTTCTGCATCAATGATCCATCTTCCCTTTTCTTGTTCTAGCTCAGAGTCAGAATCCGCATCTGATTCAGAGGCTTTCACTTTGACCACCAATGACTTCTTTGAGCGGCAGTCAGCAGTGTTATGCCAAGAGCTCTTATGGAAATCACACCACTTCCCGGTATCTTTCTTTGCTTGTGGCTTGGACTGGTTGTATTGATATTGTCCATGTTTTCTCTGTCCTTTGTTCTATGGGTTGGGGCCACCCTTTCTCATCTTTTGTTGTGAGGGGTTTCCAGGCCCAAATTGTCCTGTCTTTTGTTTGAGCTTCTTCTTGATTTTGATGGCATATCGGTAGGCTGTGCCCAAGGATGAGATGTCTAGAAATTTCATTTTGTTCTGGATGTATCTTAGCAGAGCACCAGATGTCGCTTCGAATCTTTGATACCCGACTTGGTGGGCAAGGTATGGAAGATATTTGTGAAATCGAGCACTGCTTGGTCTCTTTTTTCCGCAGTGCGGTCCATTTGGTATACAACTCGTCATAAATTCTGACATGGTAGTATTGTTCTTTAATAGCATCCTTGAAGGATTCCTCCGTTTGAAGAATATGTGTCGCATGTTGGTAGTCGCCAAAGAATTTGAGCGAAACTATCCATCATCTCGTTCCTCTGTTGCGTGAGGGATTCCTCAATCAACAGTTTGAAAGGATCTCATATCCCGTCATCTTTCTTTTCTCCTGCCATGAGAGGTTGCTTGGGTGTGTGAGAGCTTCTGTCGTCAAGAGAAACAAGCTCGAGACCCAACTCTTTGTACTCCGACCTCGTTGGGAACATGCATTAAGACGACAAGGAGCAGACCCCTCTGATACCACTAATCTGGATTTTATGAGCAGAAAAAAATGAATACAGATTATTAACAGGTGCTTGACACAAAATAATAGAGATACAGTAAAACTGGTTTTCTATTCAATAACGAAATAAGCTGAAACTGTAAAATGCAGCGGAAACAAGCTTGCTGGAATGGTGGTGGCTTATCTATGAGAAGAGATGTGACGGTTGCGCGCATTCACAAGAAGAAAATTACAATGATGCTCTGAAGGAATTTTTACAATAAAACAAGAATGCCAAAAACCCTAGACATCCAAAAACCTAACCCTAGGAGATGAAGTGCCAAAAGTCATGTGGGCCCCGTTTGGGTAAGTTAGTACATCAACTTCCCGGGGTCGTAACTTTTGCATACGATATCCATTTTAGGCGTGTGATATATTGTTGGAAAGGTATCGTCGAGGAGATTCATTTTGGGGGCTCAATCATTCCTTTAGCTATCTTTGAGGAGCGTTATCCCGAAAAACCTTAATTTGGGCCCTCAAAATGGCCCCAGAAGTTAAAATTGCTAAAAATAGTAAATTATCAAAATTGTTAGAAAAATGTTTTGAGCCAGTTGGAAAAGGTGGGTGGAAACTGATATCCATCTGGATCAGTAATATCTTCTATAAGGATACAAATTTTCAACATTGAATATCGGTGATATTCCAACATTGCCTGACAACTCTATCTCATAAGCATTTGCTGGAAATTTCCTATGGATCTTGCATGGTCCTATCTCCTTCATATTCAACTTATTATATGTTCCTATTGGAAACCTCTCCTTCCTCAAATGATCTAAAACTTCATCTCCCACTTCAAATTGAACTTCCCTTCTTTTCTGATTAACTATGTCCTTATACTTTTGATTACTATCCTGTATCTGCCTCCCAAATTGATCATGAAGTCTTTGCATTTCTGTAACAAAATATTCTACTCCAATGCTCCTGAATTCATCTTGTTTCAACTCTATCAATTCTGCAATCCCTCTTGTTGTCTTCCATATACTATCTCAAATGGACTTTTTCCAATGCTTCTATTAACTAAATTGTTAAATGCAAATTCTGTCTGTGCCAGTATCTGATCCCACTGATGACCTTGTTCAGTGACTAAGCTCCTTAACAAATTTCCCAAACTCCTGTTCACCACTTCAGTCTGTCCGTCTGTCTGAGGATGATATGCTGAACTAAAAGATAAATTAGTTCCCATCATTTTCCATAGAGTCCTCCAAAAGTGTCCTACAAACTTAGTGTCCCTGTCTGAGACTATACTTCTGGGCAATCCATGTAATCTCACAATTTCTCTGAAAAACACATTGGTTATGTGTGTAGCATCATTTGTGTTCTGGCATGGTATGAAATGTGCCATCTTAGATAATCTATCGACCACAACGAATATGGAATCACTTCATTTCTGGGTTCTAGGTAATCCCAATACAAAATCCATACTAATTGCATCCCAAGGCCTTTCTAGAATAGGCAATGGCTGATAGAAACCAGTATTTTGTCTCTTTCCTTTTGCATGTTGACAAATCTTACATCGATATACAAATTTATTCACATCTGTCCTCATACCTGGCCAATAATACAAACTACTTAGTTGTGCAAATGTTTTGTCATGACCGAAATGTTCGACTAGACCTCCACTATGTTTTTCTTTCGACAAATTATCTCTCATTGAGAATCTTGGTAGACACAATTGGCTTCCTTTAAATAATCCTGGATCAAATATTTTTCCCATGAGTTGTTATCCCTCAACAAAGGATTTTCATATGCTTCACAAGCCTCCTTAAAATCTGGATCTTTGTGATACATTTCCTTAAGGTGCTCAAACCCTAAGGTCTTCACTTGGAATTCCTGTACAACCAAACTTCTCTTGCTCAAAGCATCTACAACTTTATTAGCACTTCCAGAAATATGTTTAATGACAAAAGTAAAATTCTACATGAATTCTACCCACTTAGCATGCCTCTGATTCAACTTCTCTTGCCTATTAATAAATTGCAAAGCTTGATTATCACTATACAAGACAAACTCTTTTGGAATTAAACAATGTCTCCATTTCTTCAGAGCTTGAATCACTGCATAAAAATCCTTGTCATATGTAGAATATTTCTCCTTAGCATCATTCAACTTTTCACTAAAATAAGCAACTGGCCTATTATCTTGACTCAAAATTGCTCCAATGGCTATTCCACTTGCATCACACCTCACCTAAAATGTTTTTCCAAAATCGGGTAAAACCAAAATTGGTTGTTCTGTTATCTTCTTTTTCAACACTTTGAAGCTTTTCTTAGCCTCCTCTGTCCAATTAAAAGACTTGTGTTTCTTCTTAACAGTATCCATCATGGGTGCACATATACCACTAAAATTTCTGATAAACTTTCTATAAAAACTTGCTAACCCATGGAAACTTCTCACCTCAAATATGCTCCTAGGTGACGACCACTCTTTGATTGCTCTCACCTTCTCTGGATCCATCTTCAATTCATTTGAAGAGATTACAAAACCCAAATATATGAGTTCGGTATTCATAAAAGAACTTTTCTTCAAATTTATTAGCAACTTTTCTCATTGCAACCTTCTCATAACTAATGTCAAGTGCTTTAGATGTTCTTCCTCTGTTTTGTTGAAAACTAATATATCATCCAGATATACAATGACAAATTTACCTATGAAGTCCTCCAGTACATCATTCATCAACCTCATAAATGTGCTTGGAGTATTTTTCAATCCAAATGGCATGACTAGCCATTCAAACAAACCTTTATTTGTCTTGAAAGTTGTCTTCCATTCATCTCCCTCTCTCATTCTTATCTGATGATATCCACTCTTCAAGTCTATTTTTGAAAAATAGCTTTCTCCACTCAAACAATCCATCAAATCATCCGTCCTGGGTAAAGGAAATCTATACCTGACGGTAATCTTGTTGATAACTCTGGAATCTGTACACATTCTCCATCCCCCATCCTTTTTTGGACTCAATACAGTTGGCACTGCACATGGGCTTATTCTTTCCCTGACTAAACCTTTATCCAACAACTCCTGAACTTCATTCTTAACTTCTTCATTCTCTCGAGGTGTCAACCTATACGTTGCTTTATTTTGTAAACTGGCTCTTGGAATCAAGTTAAATTGGTGGCTAATACTCCTAATAGGTGGTAATGAGTGAGGCAACTCATCCACTACTATGTCAGCAAAATTATCTAACAATTCTTGGATTTCTTCAGGTAAATCATTCATAGAAGTATTGGTAAGGATAACTCTTGGATTCCTTACTACAATAAATTGCATTTCTTTATCTTTCTTAATCTCCTTCAAGAGTTCCTTCCCACTCATGAGAAGTATTCTTGTACTGACTTCTTCCTTTTCTTTCTTCTCTTCTATTGGCAGTAACATGTGAGTTCTACCATTTTTCTCTAGAGTGTAAGTATTTTTTCTCCCATCATGAATGACATTCCTATCAAACTGCCATTGTCTTCCCTACAAAATATGACAAACATCCATGGGAATTACATCACACAAAATCTCATCTTTATAGCCTCCTATTTTAAATTCAACTTTGCATTGTTGACTTACCATTACTTGATGTCCTTTCTGCAACCACAATACTTTATATGGACTTGGGTGCGCAGTTGTCTACAACTCCAGCTTCTCCACCATTTCTTTAGATACTAAATTATCAGTGCTCCCATTGTCTATAATCATTTTGCAAACTTTGTCCTTTGTTTTACAAGCAATCCTGAGTAACCTCATTCGCTAAACTGAGCCTTCTATTTCCTTCTCTAGCTTTAGAAGAACTTTCCTCATCATAAGGTTATGTCCTCCTTCTGTTGCTTCTGCTTCCACATTCTTCTGGGATTCAGAAATGTGTGATTCTCCTCCTCCTTCTTTCTTCCTCTTGGGGCATTCCCAAGACATATGTCTTGTCTTTCCACAGGCATAACATTTAACTCCACCTCCTCTACCTCTTCCTCTTCCTCGAGGAAAAGAGTTTCTCCTACCATATTCCACTGTCCTCACAGTCATCATGTTGATCTCATCCTAGATTTCATATCTCAAGCCATTTATATACCTGGCAACTTTTTCATCATCCTTCTCTCTTTGTCCAGTCCTAATATTCAGCCTATAGAATTCTTTTGTATACTCTTTCACTGTCACACCCCTCTGTCTCAGGTTCTGCAACTTTCTGAAAATATTTATCTGGTAATCCTTAGGTATGAATTTAGCCTTTAGTTTGGCTACCATTCTATCCCAGTTATTTATATTTTGTTTACCTTTTCTCCTTCTCTCTACCTGCAGTTCATCCCACCATGGTGTTGCATGTCCCTCTAATCTGGTGACAACATGTCTCACCTTCCTTCCTTCGTCGACATCTTCATAGTCAAAAGACTTGTCCATGGACTTTATCCAGTCCAATAGCTCTTTGGTATCCAAATTATCTTCATATATTGGCATGTCCATCTTTTCTCTAGCTCCCAACTTCACAACAACTTTCAATAAGCGTTCTTCAACCACATCTTCTCTCGTAGCTTCTTCAACCTCTACTTCTTCGCTTTCTGCATCACTGACATATTCAGTAGCAGGTGTTCTTCTTTGCATTGCTTCCATCGCTTCCAACCTTGCGTGAAGCGCTCTCATTTCTCTTCCTACAACACGGTTTGCTAGAGGTGGTTCTACGCATACCCTCAATGACATCGCTTCAATTGTTCCTATACACTGAGTACAACTTCAATCTTCTTCAGGCTCTGATACCACTTGGTGCCAACCCCGCTTCTCCTTGGGCGGCATGACCTCTTGGTCAAGGATATTCAATTCTTGGAGCTGAATTAGCTCTCTAAAACCTTAATGGTCTCGCTTGTAAATAACCACAGGTCTCTTCAGTCCTTCGGTGTGTTGTAACAAATATTGAAATTTTGGCTTTCGGTCACTTAGGAGAATGAATGGAAGCATTAGCAGTGGAATGGACCACATACACCAAGAATTAAGCCACATGGAGAAAAATCTCAAGAGTCCGGGTTTTTTTCCATCTAGGATTTGGCCGACGTAGATATCTTAATAACTACAGCCCCGATCCTCGAATTCACTAAAGTATTAAAGGATAAGTCGGGTCAAATAAAGATTAAGAAAGATTAACGTTAATAAATATCATCGCAATTTCACGATTTGGGATTTCTCGCATCAAGTATTATCGAAGTCTCGACACTTAAATCCATGAAAGGTTAAAGATTAATTGCTAATCATGATTAATTAAGAGATTAAAACAAATGCTTATCGTCTAATTAATCCCTTCGCAATTCAGGATTCCTTGCATGTCATAACTCTTGAGGAAATGATACCCGAAACTCGAAGGCCCGAAAGAGTGCAATGTAAAAGTCTAAATGTGTTCCGAGGATTTGGTCGACTTGAATATTTTAATAACCACTGCTCTGTTTCCCCGAATCCCGAAAACCCGAAATCGGGACTCTAGTCATATGCAAAACTGCTTTAGAAAAATGCAATTTTCTCAGCCGTGGAGAGGTCGTTTTTCGCATTTGAATAGTCGATAGACATCTAAAAATCCTAATATGTCTAGTGGTGTCTTCAGAATTTCATTTTGAGCTAGGAAAGGTAACCAAAAGTCCTCCGCAAGATGAGGTTCATTTTCAGAAATATGGCGTTTTTACTGTGCTGAGTCATCATTTTCAAATGAGGATTTTGAACGCCTGGAGTATCATTTTGGGACACGGTTGGAGGATTTTATGCCTAACACATCAGATATCATTAGCCTCTTTCAGTTTTCCTATAGGTGTCACATATTGGGAGAATCAAATCCATCTCCGAGCCCTACTTTTCGGATTTCATATTTTCCTGTTTTGACACATGTTTGTTAAATGCAGATTTAGGAAAAATGAAAAGGGGTTTGAGGGAACTGAGAGAGGTTTTTTCTCAAAATAAACAGATGCACAAAATCCTCTTTCATTTTATACACAGATGTCTCTATTCGAGAGATACAGATCCATAACCGTAGCCCTAGTTTTCGGCAGTTTGGCCCATTTTCTATGGCAGAAAGTTTCAAGAATTGGTTGTTATTGTTGTTATCTTTTAGATTAGAGAGGATTTCGACCTCAATACATATATGAGGCATATTTTTATAAGGAGGGAGAAGGAGTAGTACTCCGGGGCTGTAGCACTTGTTTTCATGTTTAATAAAAGAGTGCAGAGCATTTTCGATCTATATCAGAGATTCTTGTGATTTTGATTGCAGAGAATGTCTTATTGCTTCGTTTTCACATCATTTCACTTGGTTTTATTTCCATTTGCTTCCCAATTTGTAACTATGTTTGTAATGGAATTCATCCATTTGTTAGATGCTCTGTTGCTGGACAGGTTATAGGTTGTTTCTTGCGAAGATATGAAGGTTTAGAATTCATCCTTGCTAGATGCTTTGTCCCAACTATCTCTTTCCACTGATTTATGCTTGGAATTCACTCATTGCTAAGTGCTCCTTGCATTTTGATATGTTTTCTCTTTATTCCGTTGCCATACCTTTTATAAATCCTTCCCTCTGCAATCAACTTCTATCTCACCTATGCTCCATGGATTTCCATTGCCGAAACACTCTTATTACTTTCTTGATCATTTGACTCCATGCCCAATGGACTACTTTTCGGTCCAACCCATCAACCCTAAAACCCAAAACTTTTTGTTACCCACAAATCTGCCCACTATTAAGATTATTGAATATCCTATTGTGACATATTTTCGAGAGATCCCTCTCGGGTTGGAAGGGACAGTTTCCAATCAAAAGTGGTTCGAGGTTATCTCGAAATTTACTTGCATGCAACCCAAGTCAAGTCCGAGTGACAAAATTTATTTCATTTAAAATGTGCTAAGGCTTGGCTCTATTACAACCTGGAACAAACTCTTGTGACAACACGGTGCAAGTTCTATGACACTTGCAACCTCTCCCTTCTCACTACCGGGCGATTAGTGTTCAGGCACTAGCTCCTCCACCGTTAACGCCTTCCCGCATGTGACCTCAGGCTATGTCCACACACAATTTTGGGCACGGTCGAAAGTGGTTTGGGATCAATCCACTTTTGTCCCCACAATTCACTATCAATCGCCACGTGTCTTTTTTTTTTACAATACCGTGGTTTCAGTTACGGCCCGCTGTTAAATTTTTAACATCCGAGTACTTTTCGTCCCCGCAATCCTTCGCGATCGTCGATCTCAAGAGCTCGACAACGCTTCTAAACCTAATGGTTTAGATCTCTCCTTTCCCAATTCTACGGATCATAACTTACCCTTCTAAATCAATGACTGTGATTTATTATCTGATTCAAGCTTTAGGAGTTTCAAATCTCAACTCCTGCTTTCTCCACAATGGCTATCTCCCAAAATAAAAGATCTGTTGAAATTTTTCCTCCTCAAATCGATGGTTCTAATTTACTTCAAACCTTCAGGGTTTGAAGATTTCAATTCTCAACTTCCCAGAGTATTATTATCCGAAATTCGCGATCTGTCGCCACGCGTCCCTTTGGATCTGACGGTCCAGATTTTCTTCGGGTCTTCTTGGATAGATCTTAACCCTTTATCTTGTACAACTTCCACAAATTCTTCTTCTCAAGGATTTCTTTGACACTTAGTTGATTTTTGGTCCTATGCATTCCTTGCAACTGACCTCTGCACTTTCTTATGAGAAAAGCCTGAGTTATTTCTCCAAGTCAAAGACTTCACATACACATTCCTTGCGCTTAATATGCATACTATGCATACAAAAGTTCCATGCTATCTCTTCTGAGCTTTGAGTCGAAAAAGACTCTCTCACATGCACTCGTTGCGTTGGGTATGCACTCCTTGCATAACTTACAAAAGAGAAAACACTTGAAACTTATTCAATTCTTCATAAATTCATTCCTTCACCATGAACATCATACATCCACAAAACACATAACAACAATAAAACTGTAAAATAGTATCAACACTGTACAATTGGATAAATTTTCTCTGTTCTACTCATTTCATAAATAAATACATGATTACAACTTCTGTCTCTTACAAAACTACAATGAAAATGTGTCTAAGGACCCAAAGCTTCCTTGCTCTTCTTCCTCCTTTCTAGATTCTATCACACTCTACTCAAGAGGTTACCTACTCAACTTAATTAATGCACCCTAATGACTAATACGGGATAATATCCTACACCTGTAATATATTACAGTCGTGTAAGGATTTACAATGATTTGTCAGTTCAAAACGGTGGCCTGACTTTACATACATATAATTAATTAACAAGAGATTCAAAAAATCTTCGCACTGCTACCAAACTGGTTAAGAGTCGGTTTGGCTCTTTCAATGCGTTGATGTGTTGACTTCGCTTCCACATCCGCTTTGTTTTGACTTGATAGTGATGCTCCTGCATCACAATGGCAGTAGTCACGAGGAAGAGATCCAATCGAGTTGGTAGAGATACACTCATAACTAACGAGGTGGGTTAAATGGAGTTGGCATATGCACGTAATATTTGCTAACACCTTTTTAGCATTGTGAATCTAATCATATTTTTCTCTTACCTATTCTTAAACTCCATTATTGACCGGAGATTTATTTTTTTTCCAGTAGAAAATCCGCTCAATTATATTAATGAAAATATAATGTTTTTACATCATCTAGACCCCATAGATGTTCATTGCAGCAACTAGTCCATAGACCATGCTCATAAAAAGATCACAAAACATCCCCAGAAAGTCACCAGAGAAAAAAAACCAGCACGCAGGCGATAAAATGAGATACAAAACAGGGCAAAAACCCAAACAAAAACCAAAAAAGAAGCTAAACCAGCAGTCGCACGCCCCCAAAGGACCTCGAAGTGAATACCCAACATTACACGCCCCAAAAGGACCTCAAAGTGTTATCCAAAAACACCACATGCCCCCAGTGGACCTCTAAGCTCTTGTCCAAAACCTCTTCAAGCCAAGGAGGAAGAGAACAAGAGAGTTCAGAAAACTCAAAGAAACAAGAAACCGACCGCTACAAAACCATGAATCCACCTCCATCGCTAAACACAAAAGGAGCCTCCCCCGATCAGGCAGACACGGGATCGAGAAACGGTCCCGAAACTCAGCCCTAAGCAAACCCAAAACGTGACCCCGAACAGATCCGAAACTCGACTCCTAAAACTGTCTCAGTGGAACCACCGCAACCGCAGAAGGAGGAATCGTCGCCACCGTAAAAGGTTCACAGCTTCGATTGCAGGCACGAATCTGCCACCACCACCGCCCTCAGGCTCTCCACTCACCCTAGCCTGCTTGCCCTGGAAGGGTTACGCCCTCGCTTCTCTCGCCACCATCATTGTCCTTAGACTCTTGACTCACCCTAGACAGCTCGCCCTGGAAGGATTACGCCCTCACTTCTCCATGGATGCATGGGATGTGGCTAGCATACCTAGCTCGCAGAGTCGGAACCTTGCTCGACTCTCAAAACCCTAAAAACTAGTCGCGGCGGGAGCTCCCATCACGACCAATGGCATAGCCTTGACTGGAGATTATCCCAACCATTTTGTCAAACCGACACACAGGTTCGTGGAGTTAGATGGAAATATTGAAGGTGATCCATATGTCACTAACTCTTAGAGATGTCTCTCGGAAGTAATGATGAAAAGAAACATGCATATTATGTCACCAATACCACTCCCTTCCATTTTTTGGTTACTCCATTGGCAAAGGCCTGGAGCATATCATTAATTAGAAGTTGGAAGCATTATGCTTTAGACATAGGGTTTGAATCTTCCAAACTCTTCACATGTGCAATGTGATTTTCATCTCGAGGCTCGACAACAATATGCACAATATCCTTCTCTACCGATTTTTTTGTTCCTTTGTACCTACTCTCTTTCCAAACTATTGAGCCAAGATTAGCACTCAGGCTAAAAGCCCTTGGCACCCTTTCTAATGTATTTTATGTATGTTTTGGAATGTATACACAAATTCTATGCATTAGCTTGTTTGATTGAGTGTAAGGTGCATGTCTTTGATGGGTTGGTGAGTGGACCCAAATAGTGCACACTAACTTATTTGAGATGTATAAATAGATTATGATTATGAGGTTAAATGCAATCGAGTGAGATCTTGTATCATGTGTAATATAAACTAGATAGCAATAAGATCTTTGAGCTATTTACAACCAACATTATATTTTTGTTATGTGTTTGGGTTGTTTTCTTACATCTTGAGTTTGCACAATGGTTTATTTTTCTATCTAATTTAGCTCACATATATGTGAATGTTTATGTTTTTTTTTTTGTCTCTTTATGGTTTAGCACTATTTTTTGGTATTTATGTATGCTAACATGTGTTACATATCCACCGAGTAAGTTAGTACAATGTACCTGCCAACAATATTGGTTCTATCACTACTAGAAAGACAAGGTTTAGCAAAGTTTTTAATAGAGATTTTTAATGTTAGAAGATTGGGTAAAATTGTCAAAAAGCCCTTACCAACAATTGCAAAGGTTATTTCTAACTAATTGTTCTCATTGAGTGTAGGTTTATTTTACATCAGTGCACTTATGTATATAGCACACCAATGCATTGTGGACATGTGCCATGTGCCACAATGCCAAAGTCTCTCAATTGGCATGAAAATGTTGAGTTGTAACTATGTATGTCATGGTTCTAGGCACATAGGTGCACATTGTGATTTTAGGTGCACTAGTGCTTGTACTGTGGGAGCGCATGAGCGTGTTGTAAGTTTCAAAGAATTAGTGTGTTATTTAAGCACATGCACTAATGTGATATTAAGGGAAAATAATGTTTGTTTTATTTAGACACAAGCCTCTGTGTGTTATTAAGGTAAAAGATTGGTGCATATTATATGTACAAACTGTTGATTTTTCGATATGAGAAGATATTGTATGTGAATGAATATCTTATTACAACGATGAGTGTTCTATATATAAATAACATATGGTGACCATGGATACCATCGATGAAGAGATGCATCCCTTGGGTAATAAATATATTTATACTTTATATTATATTATACATATAATATAAATATACTTTATACTTTATTATATATATTTATACTTTATATTATAAATATATTATTACATTAATAATAATATAATTAATAATATTGCTTGATAATTAATAATCATATTATTTATTATCAATCTAGTAGAATGTCTTTTCGACGCTGCCCAAACATCAACACTCCCTCTCAGCGAGGGAGACATTCTACATTATGCCTAGATTACCTCTAAAGATTACCTTTAAAGATTACCTATGGGTAGCTCTCAAATAGCTTCAACATGTCACCATGACATCCATTACCTCGCAATGCATCCGTACCTCATCATGTGCACCCTTGTCTTGCAGACTAGTCTACAGGTAGAATTACCATATCCACACAAGATATCCATAGTGCAACATGACTTCACCCCATGCATCCAAGATCTGTGGGTAGCTCTCAATAGCTACAACATGTCCCCATGACATCCACTACCCTGCAATGCATCAGTACCTCATCATGTGTACCCTTGTCTTGAAGACCAGTCTACATGTAGCATTACCATATCCACACAGGATATCCATAATGCAACATGACTTCACCCCATGCATCCAAGATATGTGGGTAGCTCTCAATAGCTACAACATGTCCCAAGTACATCCACTATGCTACAATGCATCATTACCTCATCATGTGCACCCTCGATCTCAGTGCCAACCCTTTTTCATGTTGGATGAGTTCCACCTGTCTCAGTGCCAACCCTTTTTCATGCTGGATGAGAACACTCAATGCCAAYCCTTTTTCATGYTGGATGAGTTCTAAATGTCTCAGTGTCAACCCTTTTTCATGCTGGATGAGTTCCACCTGTCTCAGTGCCAACCCTTTTTCACTCTRGATGAGAACACTCARTGCTGACCCTTTTTCATGCTGGATGAGARCACTCAGTGCCGACCCTTTTTCATGCTGGAGGAGTTCCACATGTCTTAGTGCCAGCCATTTTTCATGCTGGATGAGGACACTTAGTGCCAACCCTTTTTCATGCTRGATGAGAACACTTAGTGCCAACCCTTTTTCATGTTGAATGAGTTCCACCTGTCTCAGTGCCAACCCTTTTTCATGCTGGWTGAGTTCCACCTGTCTCAGTGCCAACCCTTTTTCATGYTGGATGAGTTCCATCTGTCTCAGTGCCAACCCTTTTTCATGYTGGATGAGAACAGTCAGTGCCAACCCTTTTTCATGTTGGATGAGAATAGTCAGTGCCAACCCTTTTTCATGCTGGATGAGAACAGTCAGTGCCAACCCTTTTTCATGCTGGATGAGAACAGTCAGTGCCAACCCTTTTTCATGCTCAATGAGTTCCACATGTCTTAGTGCCAACCCTTTTTCATGTTGGATGAGAACACTCCCTCTAAAGAGGGACCACGCCAAGCTTGTCCCTTAAGTACTCAAACTTCATCCTCGACAACGGCTTGGTAAACACGTTCACAACTTGATCCTCTGTAGTCGTGAAATTGGAGCCCCACTACTCCCTTATGCATTATATCCCTGATATATTAATATCTAATCTCGATATGCTTCGACCTGTCATAAACCAAGGGGTTCTCTGATGAATTCATTCAACACTGATTGTCACACAAAATGCAGGTCGCCTCCAGTCCGAGACCAAATAACCCAGATAGAAGTTCTCGAAGCCACACTGCTACTACACATGCTGCCAAATACTCCTCTTTAGTCGTACTAAGCACCACACATGATTGCTTCCTGCATCCAGCAGAGCCTCTTACTTCTTACTGTAGTACTCATCTCCCTCTGGAACTGATCGTCCAACTCCCATTTGAGCATTGAATACCAATTGAATCTTCAACCTGTTGACTTCGACACTTGTCCTTTAGAACAAGTCTCTTCGTCCTCTTCTTGTAGGTCTTACCTAGTGGTCAAATTCGGTCCAATAGTCTACAATTTCCAAATCCACGTTGCTTCACGACTTGTTGCACATGCTGCCACATACTCAACTTCAACAATACTAAACGCCACACATGACTGCTTCATGCATCTGGTGGAGCCTCATGCTCCTTACTATAGTACCCATCTCCCTCTGGCACTGACTGTTTGGCTCCCTCTCTAGCACTAAATATCAACTAGATCTTCAACCTGCTGACTTCATCACTTGTCCTCTAGAGCAAGTCTCATCATCCTCTCATTGTAGGTCTTACCTCGGTCGTATTTCGTGTTACACACAACTGCCTCCTGCTACCCCATGAAACCATATTGGAGCCTAGACTCAAGCAATATGTTGAAGTACTCTTCCGATCAGGAATACTATAGGCCCAATCTAAATACCAATATCCATATAACCCGAACTCATTGTTTGTCACATATCTGAGACCATAATCCAATGTACCCTTAAGGTACCTCATCACATGCTTTGCTACGACCAAATGAACCTACCTGAGCTGCTCCATATATTGACTCGGGGTGTTCACAAAAAAACATATATTCGGTCTTATGTTCGTCAAGTTCATCAACAAACCCACCATCTCCCTGTATAAAGCAACATCCACAGAATCTAAAGTCATATCCTGCAACGACTTCAGATCTGATACCATAGGTGTATCCATTGCCTTGCAATCCAACATCTTGAACCTCTTAAATATTTCTAATGTATGCTTCCCTTGATTCAGAAAGATCTCATCCTATCTTTGCCATATCTCGAGACCCAAAAAGTAATGCATCATTCAGAGATCTTTCATCTCAAACTCAACAACTAGTTTTTCTCTTACACTCTGAGATGAAATTTTCCACACCTGTTTAGAAATAGGTCATCCATATACAACAATAGTATTACCGGACCATCATCCACAACCTTAAAGTAAAGGTTAGGATATGTATTGTTGTTTGTAAATCCTAAGCTCGTCAGAAAATTGTCAATCCTGCCATACCATGCTTTGGGTGACTACTTTAATACATATAAAGCCTTCTTCAATCTGCACACTAAGTGTCCCACAGTTGTCACGTACTCTACAGAGTGTTATGCGACTACAAGGACCATCTTCCTAATCAGGTTTCCATCTGTGCCACATGAATAATTTCAGCCCTTCTCGATGTTGAACGCCACGCACTTTGAATCTTATGTCCTTAGAAGACTATGCCAGGGTCATTCTCCATTGGTCAAATTACCATGACCAATCCCGAGAGAATGTCAGCCCGATGTTGAAACATTAATACTTAAGAATAACTTCTGAAATTACATAAAATATCAACACTCCCTCTTAATGAGGAAGGTATTATATCCGCCACAAAATCTAACACTGTCGCCATCCACATGAGCTCATGATTATTGACTGTCAGACACACGAATCTATACATCACAGGAAATCCATAGTGACTTCACAACATGCATCCAGGGCTGGTGGGTAGCTCTCCAATAGCTACAACATGTCATCATGAGACTATCCATTTTCCCGCATAAAACTCAAATATCTTATGCATGACATCCAATACCCTACGATAACATATGTACCTCATCTCTTCAGCATGCAACCAGGGCCGGTGGGTAGTTCTCCAATAGCTACAACATGTCATCGTGACATTCACTACCCTGCGATAACATATGAAGCCATCACTCCCTCTCAGGCTATATAGTCTTCAGAGTAATCTACTCCCTCTGCATGTGTTGACCTCCTCTTCTTCTTCATTACATGGATGTGCACAACTCTATGTTTGGATAGTATTGCTTCATGTTGCTTCCTGCAACTATCATTATGGATCCTTCTCAAAGCTATTACCTGTGACATGCCCGGAACAAGAAACAAGAACAATAAAAAATCATCTTTTAAAGGAGATCAATTTATCTTGTGCACAACTATATACAGTGACCCTTGAAATGATATGTCTTCTACTAACACACATCCATCATATACTCAATGTCATATGGCTAACCATGTTGATTTTCTAGTGTTAAATTAGACAAGCACAATTTTCTGCAAGTGGTAATTACTTCCAACGAGATTACTTTAGTAAACTCTAGAACATCACTAAATAATTACACTCAAAAAATTTCAACTACTTTGAAACTTCGGCCTCTTCCTTAGATCACTTCCCACATGTGAGAGAGAAAAATATGTGTCTATTTTTGTGTCTCTTTATAGTAATATTAAATTGATCCAAAAAGACACGTCTCTTTGAAAATTAAATTTAAAATTAAATTTAATTTTCTTTCTTATAAATAGTTGGAGCATACCTCCCGTAACTACCCAAATATTAATTTGGTTATAATCCATCCACATAATATTTGTCTTTGTTAAATTGTTTCTCCATAATTCATGTGATTCTTTGCATAAATATAGTGGAAGTAAATATGTAGTACATTCCTCATATTTAGGTAATTAGACATTTTTACTAGAAATTATTGCCCACCATAATTTATGGAATTCTTTCTATAATTTAGGTAGAAGTAAAAAGTAAATATATTGTACATAGAGATAGCAACAACCCCATAAATTTAACACTCCCAATACTTTACTCTACTCTCATTTTCCTGGGCCCTCCTGTGAGGGAGTCAAGCCCAGTCCCGCTCTGATACCATGTTGATTTTTCGATATTAGAAGATATTGTATGTGAATGGATATCTTATTACAATGATGAGTGTTCTATATATAAAGAACATATGGTGACCATCCATGAAGAGATGTGTCCCTTGGGTAATAAATATGTTTTTACTTTATATTATATTATACATATAATATAAATATACTTTATATTATAAATATATTTTTACATTAATAATATTATAATTAAAAATATTGCGTAATAATTAATAATCATATTATTTATTATCAATCTAGTAGAATGTCTTTCCGATGTTGCCCAAACATCAACACAAACATTATATGCATATTGAATACTACATTCCCCAACTACTATGTGTATTGTATGTTAGAAATGTAATCCGTTAGGGTTACTCACTTGACTGAATATGAATAGTCATCAGGAGTCCAAGAGACCTCTTGGGAGATGAATCCAATGGTCAAGCTTGTGTATTTATAGATGTATCATATTAATGAATAATATAATTCATGCTTATCTCCATTTTCACATTTCGACGATGGTATCAGAGCGCCTAGTTCTTAGGGCCTGAAATTTGCTATTGTAGTTGTCCATAGTTGATTTTCTGCCTCATCCATAAATGATTCCTCTGCCTTGGGTGTGTTTAGGTTGGACGTTTCTCTCCCTTGGGTGTTTTTCATTCCCGTGTATAAACATCTTTGCAAATCTGTCCCTTAGTATGCCATTCTGCCCCTCTAGTTTCTGATCTAGCCACGTCCTGGTATTTCTGGTGAGTTAGACCAGATATGAGATCTATCCATGAAGTGTCCTCCGAGCTGCCCCAAGACATCCTTCTTGAGACCAACCAACATCTGAACGGTGAAAATGTCAAGTGCTCTCTGTTTTTCAACATTGATAGTATTTTGTGCCTTTGAGCACCAACATAATGCACCTGAATCATGTAAACTGCCATATTGGCCAAAACACGAGAAACCCTAAACCAATTTTGTTTCATAAAATAATTGCCTTGATTGATCATTGGCATATATTTTGACATTTGGATTTTGACCGTTGGTGTATTGTTTTTATTCTAAATCTCTACACAAATATTTTGTTATTTGTTGGATTCGATTTCCACTAAGCTACTTTTCGCTTCTCGGGAATTAAGGAAGGCAGTGATTTTCGGGTTTTCAGTTTCGAAATCGCCGATATATGACAGTATTAATAACGGGTAAATGCAAATATTTTTTACGTGAATTCGTATCTCTAAGCATATCTTTCAAATTAAAGCATTTATTTTTCATCGATGGTATCAATACGCTCGCTACAACACAAATTTAGAGATTAATAAAGGTCATGTGTGTCGAAGTTCATTATTAACCTTTACCTCTGTAGTGAGTCACATTTGTCCAGTTTTATACACTTTTCTCTGTAAACGGGTTTCTGGTCCAGTATAACCACCATGGCGCCCAAGAAGGCCACTAAGAAAAATGAGGAAGTTGCAGAGGTCTCAAGTCCAGACGGAGAGGTTATATCCGATACAATACCACATGCCATCGATTCCATAAAATCCTGGAGGCAAATTTTTGAAACTCTCGATTATGAAATTAAGAACTTCCCCCATGATGTCGACAACAAACTCCCGGATATAGCGGAGTCTGAACTTCATAAGGTGGCTACGCGGCCGCGACTCCTGACTTACAACGACATGATCAGTTGGGCTTTAGAGTGAGTGGATGTGCAGACGAGGAGCATTCTGGACAGTCGAGGGGTCGTCATCGGCTCCTTCAGACTAGAACATATACAAGTAATGTATAAACTATCTTCCTATCCCAAATACATTTATAATAAATATTTCGTCAGTGAGTTTCAGAGGAAAGAATGTTTTGAGTCAGACCAAATGTATCTTGACATGATAAAATACTGGTGGAGAAACAAAGCAAAGTTCAGGGCCGACACACATGGTGTTTATGCCACAACGTCTTTAAATGAGTATATGGTTTATGTGGCGATGATGTTATGTAGGTTTTTTGGTAAGAAAAGTCCTACCCACTTCCTAGCTTAATGGGTACCTCTTTTGCATGAGGCCGCAGAAGGTTACAGCTTCAATTGGGATAAGATTTTATCTGATAACATAGAGAGAGAGGTTATGGAATACCAGACTGCAAGATCAAAAGGCCAACCAATAGCCTTTTATATGTACGCATACATCATGGATGCTATATGCTTCTCAACTCCTTTCCCTTTGATGAATTGGAGTTGGAATCAGACTTACCCGGAGCCTATTCATGAATATCATTCTAAACTTTGGGAAGAAAAGAGGCCTTACAGACGAAAAAACCAGAGACAGAAGCAGAGGGGAGGTCTGGGATACCTCTCGAGTCCAGTAAGCTCACTCCCCCCTTCATCACCTGTTGTTGATGTCAATATGCCTAAGGCAATAGAAGGGAAAGGATCTACAGAGCTAGGAAGTTCCATAGCTTCCTTAACCCCCATACAGTCCGCCTTTGGATTCCCACATACGGGAGCCATATTTGTTGATGACCTTACCTCTATCTCCATAGATGAGATTCCTCCTTCTGATTATTTTTTCGGCAGAAAGAGGAAGGTTATCCTGAAACAAGAGATGTATATGAAGGAGGGGGGTATGGTAAAAAAGCATAAAGTCTTGCTACATGGACATAATTTGGAGGAGGAAGATTTCACTACAGAGATAGAAGGTTCCATGGGATCCATGACAACATCAAACATTTTTACCGTGGGAAACATGAGAACGAGGATAAAGAAGCGTAATAACATGATAGCTCAATTACAGGATCAGTTAACGAATGCTGAGAAGAACATCAGAGAAGAGTGAGTAAAAGCTTGGAGCAGACCAGGGTTGTTGAAAGGCTAGAAATTCAATCACTCGAATCAAGCTTGGACAAAATGAACCAGAGGATACAAGCAAATCAGGTGAAGGTTGCTCAACAAAAGGAGCATGCAGAACAGTTACAAGCTAAGTTAAATTTGATGGAAGGCCAGGTTATAGATTTAAAGGATTTCCATACCCTCTTGCTGGAAATGCATACAAATATAGAAGCCGAGCAGTAAAGACTGATCTCCAAAATAGGGATCATCCAGAATTACTTTGAAGAGGTAAGAAAATCTCTTGATAATATTATTTTACTAGAAAAGGAAGCTAAAGCAACAAGGAATACTTTCCAGAAAGCGGTTGCATGTTCAGGGAATAAAGAGGTGACGAAAAATCTAAAGCTCTTTGTCACAGAACAAATAAAAGGAGACATCATGCTCAAGGTATGGGAAAAAAAATATATCTGAGAGCAAGAAGATAGTCAAAGAAATCAAAGATGTTTGTGAAGGAATCTTTGATTCTTTGGATAAGCAAGCATTAGGCATTGAAAAAAATGACTGCTCCGAGTCACTAGGGCAGATAAACATTATAAAACAACAGTTGGACTGAAAAGAAGCTTTGAAGAAGATTCAGATTGAAATTTTACAATTGAAGGAAATCGATGCCAACCTAATAAACAGATGGTTGGTACAACCCAGTTTAAAATTGCAAGTGATCAAGTTTTCCGTCCAAGGTTTTGAAGATCGGTTCCCAAAGGTACAAAGAAAGTTTTATCTATTTGAGACTAAAGATCTTCCAACACCTCCTAGAAACTTTGTCCATTTTCTGGAGAAATGTATTGAATGTGTAGCATCAAAGGAGGGAGAGACTTCGACTAAGGAATGAAGTATCGTTTGGAAACTCATACTGTTGGAATGATAGATAAACAAAAGTTAATCGTGCAACAGTTAAGGTTGCAGTTTTGTAACTATTTTTTTCCTAGAAAGTAGGAGATTGTTAACCATCAAGTATGGATGACCTTGTATAAATACAAGGAACGAAGACTAAAACAGGGCTTTTTGATCTCTTTGAAAAAACATTTTTGACGAAGTAATTTTGAAGAGACTCTAAATTAATAGAAATGCAGATTGAAGATTCCAGATCTTGTCACTTCTGAGTTATGTGTTTCCCTGTCATCTCATCTTTCTTATGTATGTTTAATTGATGAATTCTTAGCTACAATTTAGTACAACTTCTACTGTGGAAATTATTATTCTTGTTATTTCAAATCATTTACAGTTTTTCCTCTATATCCATTATCAACAGATACAAGACCTGTAGATGCTTAGATTTCAACATCATATGCTTCATTAATATTTTTCTCATTTCATAGTCTTCTGTTACAATGTGAGATTCCTCTGAAATTGATGCCTCACTTTGTTAATAGCTTTATGTTTTTCTCCATATCATGCATGTTTCTTTTCTTTAAAATTTGACTCTGATACAAGAAAAGGCCTACAATTTGGTCATACTATTTATTTGTGTTTTGACATCATTCTCGTTACATTGTGGAATAGAGATAACCAACCTAAAAAGAAAACAGAGAACTTTATCCTCTTTTACTTTCCTCCTTCATGACAATACCAGTTGCAAGGCAGCCTAACATCGAGCCTGATCTCTCGGATCAAACTAGCATTGCTCTAAATTTATTTAACACTATTTTACAAACAACAGACCACTGGGTTGACTTAGAACGTTCATGGGCAGCAATTGAGAGAGATATCAGTATCCAGGAAACCTGGGAATTTTGATAGAGACAATTAAGAAATTGACATTAGCCTTCACCTTTTTATCAATCTTTTTTCTATTCTTAGCTCCCTCTGTTTTTTCAGATGCCTTGACAGTATACTTTAAATCCTTAAAGTATAAACTCAGGAACAACATCTTTTTGGCGCCGTTGCCGGGGAACAGAGAAACAAAGTTTTTTCCCTAGGGATAACGACATTGACGCTTTCTTTCGTTGATAGTGAAAAATGTTTGAAAACCTTCTAAGGCTACCTTTGTCTTTCAGTTGGCGACTCCACATTGTTTAAGCTTGCTCTTAACTAGAAAAATACCAGAAAGAATCAAGACAACAAGTAGATTTCACCTTTTTCGGACCCTGAAAAAATTCTAAAATCAAGAATATACTTCCGCCAGACTGTCTCATCCACAAATAAAAAATTTTGACCTAAGTTTACACAGTCTGACTCAGAAGATCAACGTAGTGAATCAAGTATTCCACCTCTTTACGAGAAATACCCCGTTGATAAAGTCACACCCCCTGAATCATATCTGGTTCTTCCGGTCTTTGAGACCGAGGCTTTCTCAGCCTTTTCCCACACCGATAGAAAACGAAGAGCTGCCTCACTTCATATAGCGACTCATTCTCCCTCTCTTCTCGAAGTTCGGTTTCCTACATCTCAAAACTCAAACAATTATCCTATATATCTTGACTCAACTTTTGTTGATTCTCCTGTATTCTCACCCTGTGGTTCTGAAGGAACCAATCCACATTCCCCAAGCTCTTCTTTCTCAAGTTTCTTCCCCTTCGATAATTAGTGTCTCAAAACCCATCCTTACAACCCCCAAACTTTAACTGTTAACTCCACAATGGCCGCGGCTGGAGGAGGTGGGGTTGGAGGTGCTGTCGCGGGTAGTCAAGGAGGAGGAGCGGGCGGCCAAGCACCGCCTCTTCAGATATTTGCAAAATTTGTTGCAAGATACGCCCCTTTGGTTCTACCAGTCCCTCTCCATGATTTACCAGAAAATTACATGAAAAACTTGCCTAAGTTCACAGGAGAAGGTGACTTGACAGCAACCGAACACATAATTTTTTTTGATCAATTCGCTGACATTCTTGGATTGGAACATGAAGATGTTTACTCAAGACTCTTGGTTAAAACTTTTGAAGGGAAAGTAAGAACCTGGTTTCGAGGCCTAGCCGCCGGATCTATACCGTCATATGATGAACTTGAAAATGCTTTTATCAGACAATGGGGTGAACGGAAAGACCATATTTATTATCTGACCGAATTTGGAGCTCTTCGAAAGAAAAACTCTGAATCGGTCCTCGAGTTTACACAATGGTTTAACAAATCGTACAATAAGATCCCAACCGAGGTCAAGCCCTCACAACTTGCAGCGAAAGTGACTTTCGCTGGAGTTTTTGACCCCGACTTCGCCCTGTTATTAAGGGAGAGAAGATCAGTAGATTTTACCAAGATGCAAGATGATGCCCTCGAAATCGAATCTAATATGATGGCATCAGGAAAGCTGAAAGCTAAATTCGATACGGTAAACAAAGAAATCAAGAGATACAGGGAGCAAGGAGCACCCTCTGGATCAGGAAGATCTTCAGAGGACAAAATGGACGATATGTCAAGAATCATCAAAGAACTGTCAAACAAAATATCGAGAATGAAACTAGAACAAGCTAAGAATGAACATTACCCTAGAAAGGAGTTCATAAATAACCCTAACCCTCAAAACCACCAAAAACAAATTAAGAATGAAGATCAAAAGATCCAAACTCCTTTTAAAAGTGAAAACTTTGTAGGAGGACAAGACTTGGAGGATTTCGAGGAGTTAGAAGAGGATATGAACAATATTGGCGATGACTGCTACATAACAAGACATGATTATGAAAAGTCTTTGACTACAGAGTATGGGATTGAGAATAGCAAGAACGACAGTGTTTCAAAAGATTTGACCTATAAAGGAATAGCGGATGGGATAATGGCTGAACTTCACCAGAAATACAACCTGAGACCTAGAAACAGGGTTTCCGCAACCGTTCCAGTTAAAAAATTACTGTCGATGTTTGAAATTCATGAACCAGTTTCAAAAAGCACTGAGAAACAAACTGAAGGGACTAAGGCCGCTAACATCTAGTTTACTAAAACAAAGACAGCGGAAACGCCACCCTTGAGCATGCAAAAACTAGATACCCTTGTTACCGAAACAAAGGCCCCTCGACCAAGTAAAACTGAAAAGAAAGGGTCGGAGGTTCAAAACATGGAAATCGACAAAACCATTGGAAGTTTCTATAAGATCAAAATTTCTATTCCTCTTGTAGAATTGGCTAAAAACCGGATATACTGAAAACAAATTGCTAAAATGATTAATTTTTTGGAAAATGAAAGTCAGGCCGATGTTATAAACTTAGAGGATGAAAAAACTAACATAATTTTTGGCCCACACTTCGAAGGTGCCAAAGACATTATTGCCCCTTTCTACATTACTTTGACCGTTCTCGACCATCTGCTCCATAACTGTATGTTAGATTCTGGAGCATCTCACAATGTGATGCCTAAAGCAATCATGGATAGACTCAGCCTTGAAATCACTAGGCCTTATGGAGATTTATATTCTTTTGATTTGAGAAAAGTCAAGTGTATAG
>ML839925.1:17242-27873 GCA_009831015.1 Picea engelmannii | reverse complement strand
ACTGTCTTGTTACAAAAAAATGAAGAAAGTTTTGAGCGGCCTATTGCGTTTTTTAGCAAAAGCCTCAGAGATGCTGAGTTGAAATATGATATAATGGAGAAACATGCCTACGCAATGGTGAAAGTTGTGAAGGCTTTTAGAACATATGTGTTACATTCAAAGATCATAGTCTATGTACCCTCTAGCTCTATTAAAGACATCCTGGTGCAACTAGACATCGATGGAAGAAGAGGCAAGTGGTTAGCTAAGATCCAGGAGTTTGATCTAGAAGTCAAGCCAACCAAAATTATCAAAGGTCAAGGTTTAGCCAAATTGCTAGTTGAATCAAATTTAAAAGCGCTTGGGATAAATCAGCCACAAGAGGATGAGGGATTCCTGGAAATAGACAAGCTTGATATCATTGTACCTACAGCCGAAATCCAAGATAAGTTTTCGGCTTTAGCCTAGTATCGCTATATTTTCCATTACCTACTCACGCTTCAATGTCCTAGTGTGTTAACCCCGTCGAAAACTAGGACGCTAAAGTTACATGCTGTAAAATACTGTATCATAGATGCTAAGTTGTTTTTGAAAGATCCCTTGGGTTTTCTACTGAGGTGCTTAGTTGAGACTGAAACAGAAGAGGTTATAGATGAATTCCATATCGGAGTATGTAGAGGACATCATGCTTGGCGAGAAACAACGTATAAAATCTTAAGAGTCAGATACTACTGGCTCAAATTGTTCACAGAAGTGAACATTAAAGTTCAAAATTGCGTCCCATGCCAGTTGTTCAGAGGCAAACAAAGAGTCCCAGCCTTACCCTTGATTCCAGTTAAAACCGAAGCCCCATTTCATCAATGGGGACTTGATTTCATCAGAGAAATTCATCCACACTCCAGTATGCAACACAAATGGATCCTAATTGCTACTGATTATTTCACTAAGCGGGTAGAAGCTATCCCCAAAAATTTGGTTTGTCACTCAACCCCAAGAAATCTCATTTCGCAATGTAAGAAGGTGAGCTCTTGGGCCATATCGTGTCTAAATAAGGAATCAAAATCGATCCAAAAAGGGTTAAAGCAATCGACACTATAAATATTCCTAGAAATATAAAAGAAATCCAGTCTTTTTTAGGAAAAATAAATTTCTTGAGGAGATTCATTCCTAACTTTGCTGAGATTGTTAAATTGATAATAGATATGCTCAAAAAGGACAACGAGGTGAGATGGACTAGCGAAGCCAAAGTGTCATTTCAATGCATCAAGAAAGTAATAAATGAACCACCGATCTTGGCAAGTCCATATTACACAAAAGAGTTTTTGATTTTTTCTTTTGCCTCAGAACATACCATTGAAACTGTCTTGTTACAAAAAAATGAAGAATGTTTTGAGCGGCCTATTGTGTTTTTTAGCAAAAGCCTTAGAGATGCTGAGTTGAAATATGATATAATGGAGAAACATTCCTACGCAATGGTGAAAGTTGTGAAGGCTTTTAGAACTTATGTGTTACATTCAAAGATCATAGTCTATGTACCCTCTAGCTCTGTTAAAGACATCCTAGTGCAACTAGACATCCATGGCAGAAGAGGTAAGTGGTTAGCTAAGATCCAGGAGTTTGATCTAGAAGTCAAGCCAACCAAAATTATCAAAGGTCAAGGTTTAGCCAAATTGCTTGCTGAATCAAATTTAAAAGCCCTTGGGATAAATCAGTCGCAAGAGGACGAGGGATTCCTGGAAATAGACAAGCTTGATATCACTGTACCTACAGCTGAAATCCAAGATAAGTTTTCGGCTTTAGCCTAGTATCGCCTACATTTTCCATTACCTACTCACGCTTCAATGTCCTAGTGAGTTAACCCCATCGAAAACTAGGACGCTAAAGTTACATGCTTTAAAATACTGTATCATAGATGCTAAGATGTTTTGGAAAGATCCCTTGGGTTTTCTACTGCGGTACTTAGTTGAGACTGAAACAGAAGAAGTTATAGATGAATTCCATATCGGAGTATGTAGAGGACATCATGCTTGGCGAGAAACAACGTATAAAATCTTAAGAGTCAGATACTACTGGCTCAAATTGTTCACAGAAGTGAACATTAAAGTTCAAAATTGCGTCCCATGCCAGTTGTTCAGAGGCAAACAAACAGTCCCAGCCTAACTCTTGATTCCAGTTAAAACCGAAGCCCCGTTTCATCAATGGGGACTTGATTTCATCAGAGAAATTCATCCACACTCCAGTATGCAACACAAATGGATCCTAACTGCTACTAATTATTTCACTAAGCGGGTAGAAGCTATCCCCAAAAATTTTGTTTGTCACTCAACCCCAAGAAATCTCATTTCGCAATGGAAGAAGGTGAGCTCTTGGGCCAATACGTGTCTAAATAAGGAATCAAAATCGATCCAAAAAGGGTTAAAGCAATCGACACTATAAATTTTCCTAGAAATGTAGAAGAAATCTAGTCTTTTTTAGGAAAAATAAATTTCTTGAGGAGATTCATTCCTAACTTTGCTGAGATTGTGAAATTGATAATAGATACGCTCAAAAAGGACAGCGAGGTTAGATGGACTAGCGAAGCCAAAGTGTCATTTCAATGCATCAAGAAAGTAATAAATGAAGCACCGATCTTGGCAAGTCCAGATTACACAAAAGAGTTTTTGATTTTTTCTTTTGCCTCAGAACATACCATTGAAACTGTCTTGTTACAAAAAAATGGAGAAAGTTTTGAGCGGCCTATTGCGTTTTTTAGCAAAACCCTCGGAGATGCTGAGTTGAAATATGATATAATGGAGAAACATGCGTACGCAATGGTGAAAGTTGTGAAGGCTTTTAGAGCCACATTCAAAGATCATAGTCTATGTACCCTCTAGCTCTGTTAAAGACATCCTGGTGCAACTAGACATCGATGGAAGAAGAGGCAAGTGGTTAGCTAAGATACAGGAGTTTGATCTAGAAGTCAAGCCAACCAAAATGATCAAAGGTCAAGGTTTAGCCAAATTGCTTGCTGAATCAAATTTAAAAGCGCTTGGGATAATTCAGCCGCAAGAGGACGAGGGATTCCTGGAAATAGACAAGCTTGATGTCACTGTACCTACAGACGAAATCCAAGATAAGTTTTCGACTTTAGCCTAGTATCGCTACATTTTCCATTACCTACTTTTGCTTCAATGTCCTAGTGAGTTAACCCCGTCGAAAACTAGGACGCTAAAGTTACATACTGTAAAATACTATATCATAGATGCTAAATTGTTTTGGAAAGATCCCTTGGGTTTTCTACTGCGGTGCTTAGTTGAGACTGAAATAGAAGAGGTTATAGATGAATTCCATATCGGAGTATGTAGAGGACATCATGCTTGGTGAGAAACAACGTATAAAATCTTAAGAGTCAGATACTACTGGCTCAAATTGTTCACAGAAGTGAACATTAAAGTTCAAAATTGCGTCCCATGCCAGTTGTTCAGAGGCAAACAAAGAGTCCCAGCCTTACCCCTGATTCCAGTTAAAACCGAAGCCCCGTTTCATCAATGGGGTCTTGATTTCATCAGAGAAATTCATCCACACTCCAGTATGCAATACAAATGGATCCTAACTGCTACTGATTATTTCACTAAGCGGTTAGAAGCTATCCCCAAAAATTTGGTTTGTCACTCAACCCCAAGAAATCTCATTTCGCAATGCAAGAAGGTGAGCTCTTGGGCCATATCGTGTCTAAATAGGGAATCAAAATCGATCCAAAAAGGGTTGAAGCAATAGACACTATAAATTTTCCTAGAAATGTAAAAGAAATCCAGTGTTTTTTAGGAAAAATAAATTTCTTGAGGAGATTCATTCCTAACTTTGTTGAGATTGTGAAATTCATAATAGATATGCTCAAAAAGGACAGCGAGGTGAGATGGACTAGCGAAGCCAAAGTGTCATTTCAATGCATCAAGAAATTAATAAATGAAGCACCGATCTTGGCAAGTCCATATTACAAAAAAGAGTTTTTGATTATTTCTTTTGCCTCAGAACATACCATTGAAACTGTCTTATTACAAAAAAATGAAGAAAGTTTTGAGCGGCCTATTGCGTTTTTTAGCAAAAGCCTCAGAGATCCTGAGTTGAAATATGATATAATGGAGAAACATGCGTACGCAATGGTGAAAGTTACGAAGGCTTTTAGAGCCACATTCAAAGATCATAGTCTATGTACCCTCTAGCTCGTTTAAAGACATCCTAGTGCAACTAGACATCCATGGCAGAAGAGGCAAGTGGTTAGCTAAGATCCAGGAGTTTGATCTAGAAGTCAAGCCAACCAAAATTATCAAAGGTCAAGGTTTAGCCAAATTGCTTGCTGAATCAAATTTAAAAGCGCTTGGGATAAATCAGCCGCAAGAGGACGAGGGATTCCTGGAAATAGACAAGCTTGATATCACTGTACCTACAGCCGAAATCCAAGATAAGTTTTCGGCTTTAGCCTAGTATCGCTACATTTTCCATTACCTACTCACACTTCAATGTCCTAGTGAGTTAACCCCGTCGAAAACTAGGACGCTAAAGTTACATGCTGTAAAATACTGTCTGGTAGATGCTAAGTTGTTTTGGAAAGATCCCTTGGGTTTTCTACTGAGGTGCTTAGTTGAGACTGAAACAGAAGAGGTTATAGATGAATTTCATATCGGAGTATGTAGAGGACATCATGCTTGGCGAGAAACAACGTATAAAATCTTAAGAGTCGGATACTATTGGCTCAAATTGTTCACAGAAGTGAACATTAAAGTTCAAAATTACGTCCCATGCCAGTTTTTCAGAGACAAACAAAGAGTCCCAGCCTTACCCCTGATTCTAGTTAAAACCGAAGCCCCGTTTCATTAATGGGGACTTGATTTCATCAGAGAAATTCATCCACACTCCACTATGCAACACAAATGGATCCTAACTGCTACTGATTATTTCACTAAGCGGGTAGAAGCTATCCCCAAATATTTGGTTTGTCACTCAACCCCAAGAAATCTCATTTCGCAATGCAAGAAGGTGAGCTCTTGGGCCATATCGTGTCTAAATAAGGAATCAAAATCGATCCAGAAAGGGTTGAAGCAATAGACACTATAAATTTTCCTAGAAATGTAAAAGAAATCCAGTCTTTTTTAGGAAAAATAAATTTCTTGAGGAGATTCATTCCTAACTTTGCTGAGATTGTGAAATTTATAATAGATACGCTCAAAAAGGACAGCGAGGTGAGATGGACTAGCGAAGCCAAAGTGTCATTTCAATGCATCAAGAAAGTAATAAATGAAGCACCGATCTTGGCAAGTCCAGATTACACAAAAGAGTTTTTGATTATTTCTTTTGCCTCAGAACATACCATTGAAACTATCTTGTTACAAAAAAATGAAGAAAGTTTTGAGCGGCCTATTGCGTTTTTTAGCAAAAGCCTCAGAGATGCTGAGTTGAAATATGATATAATGGAGAAACATGCCTACGCAATGGTGAAAGTTGTGAAGGCTTTAGAACTTATGTGTTACATTCAAAGATCATAGTCTATGTACCCTCTAGCTCTGTTAAAGACATCCTAGTGCAACTAGACATCCATGGCAGAAGAGGCAAGTGGTTAGCTAAGATCCAGGAGTTTGATCTAGAAGTCAAGCCAACCAAAATTATCAAAGGTCAAGGTTTAGCCAAATTGCTTGCTGAATCAAATTTAAAAGCGCTTGGGATAAATCAGCCGCAAGAGGACGAGGGATTCCTGGAAATAGACAAGCTTGATATCACTGTACCTACAGCCGAAATCCAAGATAAGTTTTCGGCTTTAGCCTAGTATCGCTACATTTTCCATTACCTACTCACGCTTCAATGTCCTAGTGAGTTAACCCCGTCGAAAACTAGAACGCTAAAGTTACATGCTGTAAAATACTGTATGATAGATGCTAAGTTGTTTTGGAAAGATCCCTTGGGTTTTCTACTGAGGTGCTTAGTTGAGACTGAAACAGAAGAGGTTATAGATGAATTCCATATCGGAGTATGTAGAGGACATCATGCTTGGCGAGAAACAACGTATAAAATCTTAAGAGTTGGATACTACTGGCTCAAATTGTTCACAGAAGTGAAAATTAAAGTTCAAAATTACGTCCCATGCCAGTTTTACAGAGGCAAACAAAGAGTCCCAGCCTTACCCCTGATTCCAGTTAAAACCGAAGCCCCATCTCATCAATGGGGACTTGATTTCATTAGAGAAATTCATCCACACTCCAGTATGCAACACAAATGGATCCTAACTCCTATTGTTATTTCACTAAGCGGGTAGAAGCTATCCCCAAAAATTTGGTTTGTCACTCAACCCCAAGAAATCTCATTTCGCAATGCAAGAAGGTGAGATCTTGGGCCATATCGTGTCTAAATAAGGAATCAAAATCGATCCAAAAAGGGTTGAAGCAATAGAGACAATAAATTTTCTTAGAAATGTAAAAGAAATCCAGTCTTTTTTAGGAAAAATAAATTTCTTGAGGAGATTCATATCTAACTTTGCTGAGATTGTGAAATTGATAATAGATATGCTCAAAAAGGACAGTGAGGTGAGATGCACTAGCGAAGCCAAAGTGTCATTTCAATGCATCAAGAAAGTAATAAATGAAGCACCGATCTTGGCAAGTCCAGATTACACAAAAGAGTTTTTGATTTTTTCTTTTGCCTCAGAACATACCATTAAAACTGTCTTGTTACAAAAAAATGAAGAAAGTTTTGAGCGGCCTATTGCATTTTTTAGCAAAAGCCTCAGAGATGCTGAGTTGAAATATGATATAATGGAGAAACATGCGTACGCAATGGTGAAAGTTGTGAAGGCTTTTAGAACTTATGTGTTACATTCAAAGATCATAGTCTATGTACCCTCTAGCTCTGTTAAAGACATCCTGGTGCAACTAGACATCGATGGAAGAAGAGGCAAGTGGTTAGCTAAGATCCAGGAGTTTGATCTAGAAGTCAAGCCAACCAAAATTATCAAAGGTCAAGGTTTAGCCAAATTGCTTGCTGAATCAAATTTAAAAGCACTTGGGATAAATCAGCCGCAAGTGGACGAGGGATTCCTGGAAATAGACAAGCTTGATATCACTGTACCTACAGCCGAAATCCAAGATAAGTTTTCAGCTTTAGCCTAGTATCGCTACATTGTCCATTACCTACTCACGCTTCAATGTCCTAGTGAGTTAACCCCGTCGAAAACTAGGACGCTAAAGTTACATGCTGTAAAATACTATATCATAGATGCTAAGTTGTTTTGGAAAGATCCCTTCGGTTTTCTACTGAGGTGCTTAGTTGAGACTGAAACAGAAGAGGTTATAGATGAATTCCATATCGGAGTATGTAGAGGACAACATGCTTGGCGAGAAACAACGTATAAAATCTTAAGAGTCAGATACTACTGGCTCAAATTGTTCACAAAAGTGAACATTAAAGTTCAAAATTGCGTCCCATGCCAGTTGTTCAGAGGCAGACAAAGAGTCCCAGCCTTACCCCTGATTCCAGTTAAAACCGAAGCCTCGTTTCATCAATGGGGACTTGATTTCATCAGGGAAATTCATCCACACTCCAGTATGCAACACAAATGGATCCTAACTGCTACTGATTATTTCACTAAGCGGGTAGAAGCTATCCCCAAAAATTTGGTTTGTCACTCAACCCCAAGAAATCTCAATTTGCAATGCAAGAAGGTGAGCTCTTTGGCCATATCGTGTCTAAATGAGGAATCAAAATCGATCCAAAAAGGGTTGAAGCAATAGACACTATGAATTTTCCTAGAAATGTAAAAGAAATCCAGTCTTTTTTAGGAAAAATAAATTTCTTGAGGAGATTCATTCCTAACTTTGCTGAGATTGTGAAATTGATAATAGATATGCTCAAAAAGGACAGGGAGGTGAGATGGACTAGCGAAGCCAAAGTGTCATTTCAATGCATCAAGAAAGTAATAAATGAAGCACCGATCTTGGCAAGTCTAGATTACACAAAAGAGTTTTTGATTTTTTCTTTTGCCTCAGAACATACCATTGAAACTGTCTTGTTACAAAAAAATGAAGAACGTTTTGAGCGGCCTATTGCGTTTTTTAGCAAAAGCCTCAGAGATGTTGAGTTGAAATATGATATAATGGAGAAACATGCCTACGCAATGGTGAAAGTTGTGAAATCTTTTAGAACTTATGTGTTACATTCAAAGATCATAGTCTATGTACCCTCTAGCTCTGTTAAAGACATCCTGGTGCAACTAGACATCGATGGAAGAAGAGGCAAGTGGTTAGCTAAGATCCAGGAATTTGATCTAGAAGTCAAGCCAACTAAAATTATCAAACGTCAAGGTTTAGCCAAATTGCATGTTGAATCAAATTTAAAAGCGCTTGGGATAAATCAGCCGCAAGAGGACGAGGGATTCCTGGAAATAGACAAGCTTGATATCATTGTACCTACAGCTGAAATCCAAGATAAGTTTTCAGCTTTAGCCAAGTATCGCTACATTTTCCATTACCTACTCACGCTTCAATGTCCTAGTGAGTTAACCCCGTCGAAAACTAGGACGCTAAAGTTACATGCTGTAAAATACTGTATCATGCTAAGTTGTTTTGGAAAGATCCCTTGGGTTTTCTACTGAGGTGCTTAGTTGAGACTGAAATAGAAGAAGTTATAGATGAATTCCATATCGGAGTATGTAGAGGACATCATGCTTGGCGAGAAACAACGTATAAAATCTTAAGAGTCTGATACTACTGGCTCAAATTGTTCACAGAAGTTAACATTAAAGTTCAAAATTGCGTCCCATTCCATTTGTTCAGAGGCAAACAAAGAGTCTCAGCATTACCCCTGATTCCAGTTAAAACCGAAGCCCCGTTTCATCAATGGGGACTTGATTTCATCAGAGAAATTCATCCACACTATAGTTTGCAACACAAATGGATCCTAACTGCCACTGATTATTTCACTAAGCGGGTGGAAGCTATCCCCAAAAATTTGGTTTGTCACTCAACCCGAAGAAATCTCTTTTCGCAATGCAAGAAGGTGATCTCTTGGGCCATATCGTGTCTAAATAAGGAATCAAAATAGATCCAAAAAGGGTTGAAGCAATCGACACTATAAATTTTCCTAGAAATGTAAAAGAAATCCAGTATTTTTTAGGAAAAATAAATTTCTTGAGGAGATTCATTCCTAACTTTCCTGAGATTGTGAAATTGATAATAGATACGCTCAAAAAGGATAGCGAGGTGAGATGGACTAGCGAGGCCAAAGTGTCATTTCAATGCATCAAGAAAGTAATAAATGAAGCACCGATCTTGGCAAGTCTAGATTATACAAAAGAGTTTTTGATTTTTTCTTTTGCCTCAGAACATACCATTGAAACTGTCTTGTTACAAAAAAATGAAGAAAGTTTTTAGCGGCCTATTGCGTTTTTTAGCAAAAGCCTCAGAGATGCTGAGTTGAAATATGATATAATGGAGAAACATGCCTACACAATGGTGAAAGTTGTGAAGGCTTTTAGAACTTATGTGTTATATTAGAAGATCATAGTCTATGTACCCTCTAGCTCTGTTAAAGACATCCTGGTGATACTAGACATCGATGGAAGAAGAGGCAAGTGGTTAGCTAAGATCCAGGAGTTTGATCTAGAAGTCAAGCCAACCAAAATTATCAAAGGTCAAGGTTTAGCCAAATTGCTTGCTGAATCAAATTTAAAAGGGCTTGGGATAAATCAGTCGCAAGAGGACGAGGGATTCGTGGAAATAGACAAGCTAGATATCACTGTACCTACAGCCGAAATCCAAGATAAGTTTTCGGCTTTAGCCTAGTATCGCTACATTGTCCATTACCTACTCACGCTTCAATGTCCTAGTGAGTTAACCCCGTTGAAAACTAGGACGCTAAAGTTACATGCTGTAAAATACTGTATCATAGATGCTAAGTTGTTTTGGAAAGATCCCTTGGGTTTTCTACTGAGGTGCTTAGTTGAGACTGAAACATAAGAGGTTATAGATGAATTCCATATCGGAGTATGTAGAGGACATCATGCTTGGCGAGAAACAACGTATAAAATCTTAAGAGTCAGATACTACTGGCTCAAATTGTTCACAGAAGTGAACATTAAAGTTCAAAATTGCGTCCCATGCTAGTTGTTCAGAGGCAAACAAAGAGTCCCAGCCTTACCCCTGATTCCAGTTAAAACCGAAGCCCCGTTTCATCAATGGGGACTTGATTTCATCAGAGAAATTCATCCACACTCCAGTATGCAACACAAATGGATCCTAACTGCTACTGATTATTTCACTAAGCGGGTGGAATCTATCCCCAAAAATTTGGTTTGTCACTCAACCCCAATAAATCTCATTTCGCAATGCAAGAAGGTGAGCTCTTGGGCCATATCGTGTCTAAATAAGGAATCAAAATCGATCCAAAAAGGGTTGAAGCAATAGACACTATAAATTTTCCTAGAAATCTAACAGAAATCCAGTCTTTTTTAGGAAAAATAAATTTCTTGAGGAGATTCATTCCTATCTTTGCTGAGATTGTGAAATTGATAATAGATACGCTCAAAAAGGACAGCGAGGTGAGATGGACTAGCGAAGCCAAAGTGTCATTTCAATGCATCAAGAAAGTAATAAATGAAGCACCGATCTTGGCAAGTCCAGATTACACAA
>ML839924.1:40595-53564 GCA_009831015.1 Picea engelmannii | reverse complement strand
TTTTCTTTGTGGTTTTTGGTATTTTTCCTTGGCCATTTGCTCTTGCCTTACCTTTCTCCTTTCATATCAATCTCTGAGTCTTCGGGATACCCTGATAGACCCTTTGGGTCCAGAGGCCTCTTCAACTTTTGTGTCTTTTTCCAAAAAATTGACTAGTTTCAGACATTCTCGCACTGCACTCCACAGTGGCCTGCAAGAATATGCTGAGTTCGCACCCTGCTTTTATGTTCAGTGAGAGGTTCTCGCACTCTGCTCAAAGCCCACCTGCGAGAATCACCTATTTTCGCACTGTGTAATACTCTCCTCCGACGAACCCATTTTTTCAAAATTTTGGATTTGAGTTTTTGCATCTTCAACTGCCCAGTTCAATGTAGGTGCCTCAAAAGAGTTTCTCGGACCATTGATTGATGTTTTTCTTGTCTTCGTTTTTGTGCATGAACAGTCTTAGGATTTCAAAGGCTCTTCCTGTCACTTGTTCTTGACTTTCATTTCTTAACTTTTCTTGGCAAAACTATGCTCTCTGATTTCATAATCTGAGTGTGCTTGTTTGGTTAAGGACTGGAAATCGGTTGAAAGTTGAGCTTCTTTGTCTTTATCATTTTCTTATTCTTTAAAAGATCACTTTTCTTATGCAATTGAAAAGACTAGTTTGGTTTGCTTGTTATTTTTGTTTCCATTGAAAGAGTGTGTTGGGTTTTTTTATCTATTGCTTGCTCATTGATTTTTTATTTTCTCCACTCTCACTATCATGGTGTGGGTCCTTTTTGAAAAGTGAACAACGTTTTTCTTTCAAAAGCATTTTCATTTTTGCAAGTATTGAAAATCAATTGTTGAAATTATTGAAAAAGAACAATAGAGAATTGTTATTGATGCGTGATTTGTTGCAATTGCATTTTAAAAGAAATTGTGTCTTGTAGTTCGAAGTTGATCCAAAAAACTTCTCTGTCCCTCCCATACATAGGATTCATTGAACGAAAATTGATATATTTCATTCTCATCCATGCATCGTTGGGTCAAAGTCTTATACAACATAAGTTTCATCTCCGTTTCCTTTGAGTAACAACAACCCTTAATAACACTACGCAATTGTAAAATTTAACTAGTAACTCTTTTCTAGGGCTCTATTACACCAACATTTAGCCAGGCTAGCGCTTTGGAGTAGGAAGAGAGATACACTCTCCAAAGCACTAAACACACAATAGCATCTTGTGTTAAGGAGTGTTAAATTCCATTTGCAACATCTTGTCTTGGGAAGCCCTTCTCACACAAGGGTCAAACATGAGGTCGCATTGTTATTGACAGAGTTACTCATCCTGCTTTGTTGATATCGGTGTAGAGATTACACATATTATGGGGATCACTTGGAGGTATACCCACAATGATGAGTGGAAGCCTTTTGAATTGATTTCGGGCTAGATACCCTACCCTTGAGTGTGGATCAGAGTGTCAACTGTCCCCCCAGGCTTTACTGTTGTTGGTGGTAACCTTAGTGGCCTATCTTTCTAGGTTCTTACACGAGGTGACTGTGAAGGGGAAAGTCTTCACGGTACTTAGAATTGACGTTGACCAAACTCACTCGGGCTCCTTGGAGGGTATACCCACGATTATGTGTGAGAGCTTGCACTAGGGTGTAAGTCCGTTAAGCAGGTCATTAGCGTAACTTTTCCACCCTTGCCCAACCCCTTCTCGTCTCATTGTTGTGACGTTGGATTTCATCACCAACTAGTGACTTCAGAATTAGAAGGTCTTGTTTGCTTGGTGTTGCTTCCTAGATTTTGTTTACTAGCGCGTGTTGTTTGTTTATCAAAGTTGACCATACGATTTTCTTCATGAAGTTTGTCACTCATTTACAATAGCTCCTCCACGTCATTCACGTAGAATGTAGGGTTTATCTACAGAGAATCTGGAAGGTTCTCAACCCTTGCTTACAAATTCACCTGAGGGCTCTCCTCAGCAACGTGAAGTCCCAGTTGTCACCACGCCACAAGTGGAACAGAGTGACTATCTAGAAAATTTTTGAATTACAAATACTCAAGAGGACTTTCGGCTTCACCCTGATTCTGAGCGAACATTTATGCGACTCAATTCTTTCGGAGACTTAGTTGTTATGTCTTCTGGATCACCAGTTGGACCCTTTCCAGGCATAGAAGGCCAAGATATTTTTTGGTCTACAGGTGTTTTTCGATGGGACCTTTTCGGTCCAGGCTCACCTGTGATTTCCAAAATCACCCCACCTATGATTTCCAAAATCTCTAGTCCAGAGACAGTATCGTTTACTACCGCCTATCACTTTATTGTCCTTGTCGAAATGGCCCATCACACAGATACTACGAGTGTTCCATCTGGGTTTACTGTGGTTAGTCTTGCTCTCATTAACACACTGTGAATGCCCAACGTCACTCGGACACTACCATCTAGATACCGTGCGTAGGATGCTTCCATTCCCACTCCTACACAAACCCCATCCGGCTCTCCTGGTGGTCCTTCTTCTTCTAGGCACTCTCTTCTCGGTTTTATTTCGACACTCCCTCAATTTCCTTTTGGAGGACCTTCCTCATCTTCTACTGGTAGTCTTCATCCTAGTGGCACTATTCTGTCATTCACTCCAACTTACCAGATTCCCGTTGGTGGACACTTTCCCCAAGGTGGTATAACTCAACCCCCTCTCAGCGGGCAAATTCCTTTTGGAACAAAAATCCCAATTGGAACACCACCCCCAATTGGAACGCTACCCCCAATTGGAACCCCGCCTTCGATGGGAGGACCGACCTCTCCTTATGGGAAAAACATACCTCTGTCCTTAGCCCAGTATTGGAATCATTTGATACAACATCCTCCTCAATCGACTGGGGGGCAATAGTTTCCAGTTGTGTCCGTAATACCCCCTAGTATGGGCCACCCATATCCAGATACATTCAATCCCATTTGGGGCGAGAATGCTCAAACTCAGGTCCCTGTTCTAGGGTACAATCCTATGAGCTACTATCCTCTCCAACCACCATTGAATCTGCCTGGTTCTTCACATTATATGCAGACTGCTTATGGTCCTACTGGTTTGCCGACGGGGCTTCCTCCCCAAATCCACCAGTACCCGTAGGTGAATTGACAGTTACCCTTCATAGCCACTTTGGATCTTCCAGATTTGTCAAGGATTTTAAATGATCCAATTCGTCACTCTCCCCAATGGCCTGCTATACCATCCAAGCTACCATCGGACATTCCTAAATTCGACGGAAAAGCAGGAGAGGACCCAAACAATCACGTTATGACTTTTCACCTATGGTGTTCATCCAAATCGTTGATGGATGACTCTATTTTTTTGCGTATTTTTCAATGAACTCTCACAGGTTTTGCTGCGAAGTGGTACATAGAATTGCCATGAGGTTTCTTCTCTGACTTCAACACCTTAGCTATGGCTTTCCTTACACACTACAAGTTACCGATTCGTTATGACATGGGGACCGAGATTTTGACTTCTTTCAAACAAAACAAAGCCACTCATATATCCGATCACATTCATGAGTGGCAACAGCGACGATGTCTCATTAAACTCGAACTCCCCGATTAGTTGCTAGCAGAATGGTTCCCAAAATCATTTGTGAACGACATCGGTTGTGACATCGCCATGGGTGGAGTAGTCACAGAAGAGTAGTCCATAAGTCGTGCTCAATATATTGATCTTGCTTACTCACAAACGGGTACCCTTTACGACTTACTACCTGACTTACTTCGTCCTTCCACTTCCGCCACTTCAACTACTCCAGCTGCTTCACATGTCGCTAACGGTGTGATTGGCACTTTCCAAACCCAACCACATTCCACCTCAAGCACAAACCCCAAACCTACTTCTTTTAATGTTCAAAATGCTCTGTCTCCTACCCCTCTCACCGGCAAGACTTTTGAGGTAAATGCAGTTCAATCTACCCCAACCGGTAAAAACAAATCCAAAAATGGAAGGGGTAAGAATAAGGAGGAAAAAAATACTTCTCAAGAAGAGTGAACCAAAACTACCCCAATTGAAGATCGGGATAAGCGCAAACCACAATACCCTTGTCTTATCTATGGTGATGATCACTACATGAAGGATTGTCCACAACGCGCCGAGGTCACTAAGTTCCTTCAAGGAGCTCCAAAACCACCTACTCTGGTCGTTTTGTCCCAACCCTTCCCGTCTCAACAACAGGCTCAGTTGGTCATTCATGACCAACCCTCATCTTCTACTACATCCTATGTTTTGATGTGTACTGGCGATTCAAAGCAGAGTGATGTTGCACTCACTACTCGAGCTAAAGATTATTCTCCCTCTAAAGAGAAGGTTGATGATCTACCTCCTTCCTTGGTACAATCTTCTCCCGCGACTCCACCTACCAACAATCCTCTTCATCTCGAATGACCGAGCCTCGACACAGTTCTTCGACCCCACCCAAAGGGCATCGTTCGGAAATCGACTTTCAATCCTCATGCTCGTGCTGCCCAGAACTACAACATTGTTGAAGATCTAGCCCAAGCACCTTTTGCGATGTCAGCCCTCTAAGTCCTTCAAAGTTGTCCTATGCAACGGAAGGCACTGTTGAAAGCTATCGGTGGAATCGATCCGACAGATACGAATTTAATAATTTTTGACTTGGAAGATCACATTCCAAGGTTACCCCCTCAACTCGCATTCCAGATCCAAGTGATTGTCTCTGACAAAAACATTTGTCGAACCGTTATCAATGAGGGTGCCTCAACATGTGTTATGTCTCTTGCTTGCTGGAAAACCATTGGCTCTTCTTCTTTGAATGAATCCCATAACACTCTTAAATCCTTCAATGACTTCGGTTTTAAGACCTACCGTGTTCTTCCTTCATTTCCCATCACGTTAGAAGGAAAAACGGTCCAAGTCGAAGTGGAAGTCTTTGACGCTCCCCTTGATTACAATCTTCTACTTGGCCGCAGCTAGATCGATTCCATGCACGCATTTGTGTCGAGCCTTTTCCGTGTGGTACGTCTCCCACATCAAGGAAAGGTCATCACTGTTGACCAACTAGCCTTATTTAATTCCGATACTCGTACTAACAATGTACCATTTATCGCTAAAACCCCACCGGGTTATGAGAATGTCGGTGTAGGCCTGCTAAAAGACTCTTCGTTAATGGGTGCTTTCCCCATTCCACCACCTGATGTTCCACGCTCATCTGTTGCTTCAATCAACATGATCTCCACCTTGACTCACAAACTTCCAGCGTCTCACGACCCATGGATAGTACCTCCTCCTGGAGATTATCTTCGTTACAACGACGAAATGTCGTTAAGTCCGGTCGAATCCACCTATCAGGACATTCAATAAGAAACACCTTCTACCCCCTCTCTTGGTGAGTTATCTCTAGATCCTTTTCGTGTCATTTTTCCCACTGACGAGATGATCATGTATGTCATGGAGGACACTCCTTGGGATGATGGACATCATCGTTCCATCCTCTTTCTTGAGCAACATACCATTGATAACTATCAACGGATTTTGACCCCGTCAACTGTTGTTGTCATCTCAACCATTCTCGTGTCTGCACACGATGTGTTTTCTGAAGGGAACTTAAGTAATATCTCACCCACTATTCCCCTCGACATATCCATCAAACCTGGAATTGTTGAAAATGTCCATATTGGAGCTTTGTGTTCTTCTGACGAAATCGTCACCTATACATCCCTTTTCAAAGAGTTCCGTGACATCTTCACCTGGAGCTACGAAGAAATGTCGGGTATTGAACCTGAGAGTGTGATACATGAGATAAAGACATACCCCGACGCTAAACCCGTTCGGCAACGCCTTCGTCCAGTTCACCCCCGTAAAGCGGCTGCTATCAAGCTTGAAGTCAAGAAACTTCTTAAAGTCGGCTTTATTCATCCGGTGGCTCTCACAGACTGGGTTTCCAATCTTGTCCCGATCGCAAGAAACAAGGCACAATTTGTGTATGTGTTGATTATAGGGATATCAACAAAGCTTGTCCCAAAGTCAACTTTCCTACCCCCTTCGTCGATCAGATTGTCGACGATTGCACCGAAAGTGAAATGTTCTCTCTGATGGATGGTTTCTCTGGGTATAATCAAATCAACATTGTTCCTGAGGATCAACATAAGACCACTTTTATTTGTCCTTGGGGTACTTTTGCCTATCAAAAACTCCCTTTCGGTCTCAAGAATGCTGGCGCAACTTTTCAACACGCTATGTCTTATGATTTCCATGATATCAAGCACATTGTCCAACCCTATTTGGACAATTTACCCGCTCACTCAATGCGTCGAGTCAATCATCCAACCCACCTCTTAGCCATTTTCGTCCACTGTCGTTTCTACCGTATACGTTTGAATCCTCATAAGTTCGTTTTCTGCGTGGAATCCGGTCGACTTTTAGGTTTTATCATTTCGCATCAAGGAATCTGGGTGGATCCTTTAAAGGTTGAGGTGATCCTTAATCTCCCTCCTCCTTCTACACTTCACCAGTTACAAAGTTTGCAAGGGAAAGCAAACTTTCTTCGTCGTTTTATCCCAAATTACACCGAGATAACTCATGGATTTACGCACTTACTTAAAAAGGGGTCTGAGTTCGTATGGGATACCATAGCCAACAATGCTTTCAAAACATTGAAATTGTCCCTAACGCGTGCTTCGCTTCTCTTTCCCCCCGATTACAGTGTCGATTATTTCCTCTACCTTGCTGCCTCGGATTACACCATTGGTATGGTCCTCGTACAAGAGGATGATACTAATGACGAACATGTTATTTACTACTTGAGTCGAAGTCTAACACCTACCGAAATCAAGTATTTACATGTTAAAAAACTGGCCTTGGTTGCCGTTCAAGCCATCCAACGCTTCCGACACTATATCCTCTCGCGCAAGACTATAGTGATTTCTCACTGCAACCCTATGCAACACATTCTTACACGTCAATTGCTAGGGGGAAAATACTCCAAATGGATTGTGATACTCTAGGAGTTTGACTTGGAATTCGAACGTGCCAAGTCCAAGAAGTCCTTAGTGTTTGTTGAGTTGATATGCGACTTTCCCTATTCTGAAACGGAAAATTTTGCCACTAATTCATTACCCGATGAATCTCTTTTCCTTATCAGCACTGATGATATTTGGTATGGTGATATCATTATATATCTCTAAACCTAGACTTATCGGCCAACTTTATCTAGTACTGAACAACGTCGAATACGCTACCAAGCACGTCAATACATCATCCTCAGGGATACTCTTTATCGTCGGGGGATTGACTCTGTTTTTCGACACTGCCTAACGTTCGACGAAGTCGCGAATGCTCTGAATGACTGCCATTCTAGAGCCTGTGGTGGTCATATGTTTGGGTATGCTACTGCCCAGAAGATCTTACGAGAAGGGTATTTTTGGCCTTCTTTATTTAACGACTACATAATCACCGTTCAAAAATGCCATGCTTGCCAGACCTGTAATCAAAATATACGGTCACATCCCGCTCCTCTTCACCCTGTGGTCTCTATTGGTCCCTTCGCGAAATGGGGCATTGATTTCATGACATGTCACCCTCACTCGGCCGGGGGGAATGGTTACATCATTGTAGCCGTCGATTACTTTACGAAATGGGCCGAGGTGATGTTGACATTTGACAACACTGGAAAGACCGCAACATTATTCATTTTTAATCACATCATAGCTCGTTTTGGTGTGCCCCAAGCTATCATCACTGATCACAGTAGCCATTTTAGAAACTTCATGATGTCCGAACTTACTGAAAAGTTGGGTCTTCGCCATGATAACTCAACGCCCTATTATCCACAAGCCTATGGCCAGGTCGAAGAAATTAACAAAGTTCTCATAACTATGCTCTGACGAATGATAGAGATTCACAAAACAAGTTGGCACACAATGTTGTTTTCAGCATTGTGGGCTTACTGGACATCTGTTAAGTCCACTACTGGGTTTACACCTTTCCGGTTAGTCTATGGTTTGGAATCCATTCTCCCGATTGAATGCGAGATACCCTCTTTAAAAATAGCTGTTGAACTCCTACCAAACACTTCTACTGAGGAAGAACGTCTATTGTATCTTATGCGATTAGACGAAACTCGACGCGATGCTACCATAGTTATAGAAGCTCAGAAAAAACATGTCAAGGCCCAATACGACAAACATGACAAGCCTCATGTTTTCTCCGAAGGAGATCTCGTTCTCCTCTATGATCAAGATCGAGATATGCTAGGAGCTGGAAAATTCGAAGCAATGTGGTGAGGTCCTTATATCGTTCGACAAGTTTTGGAAAAAGGAGCTTATGAGTTAGTAGATTACGATGGTATCCCTTTGAGTGAACCCAGGAATGGGTTGTACTTGAAGAAGTACTATGCATAAAATCATTTGTACATGAGTACTTATATTTTTATTGTATCATACTTCTTGTGTGTTACTATAGCTTGCTTTTGTCGTTATCCAGTCTCTGCCCTTATGTGATGTTGTGTTTGATTTCTAGATGTCGGAGTCTTCGCTACCCTATAGTGTCTTCACTGATGGCGCTAGCCGTAGTACTCAGAACCTTGCTTCCACTTCATGGGCAATTTACGCCCCTACAAACGAATTTGTCTCCTTACTAGGTGTGTCTCTCGGATGTACGACCAACAACATTGCAGAGTATAGCACCATTATTGAATTGTTGATTGATGCTATCTCGCTTGGAATTCGTCATTTGGTTGTGCGAATCGATTCACATCTTGTATTACTACAGTTAAGTAATGTCTATACTATTCGAAGTCCTACTTTGTTACGGGTGTATTTGTGAATTCACCTCTTGGATTGTTATTTTGATTATATTGAATATCAACATATTCCTAGATGTATAAATACATTAACTAATGCATTGGATAACTATGTATTAGACAGACATTTGGATCATTTATAAATCAATCACATCAATTTTCACACAATACAAGGTAAACCGGTAGAAGTTGTCTGTATATATAATGATCAAAAGAGTTTTCTACAAAAAGTTTTGTCCGAAAACCAAAATGTCAAAATCTGAAGCTCATAGCTTCTACAAAAAGACGTCATGGATGACGTTCATGGTAACATACGACTGCCCGGGCAACCCTATGGAGCAGTCGGCCTATGGACTCTAACACTCCTACTGTGTGATGCTAATGACGTCGTGGAACCTCTCCAAGAGGCATGTCTAGAATATCTGTTGTCAAACCCTCTAGGTTTTGTTCCACTGCTTGATAATCCTCAGCGTCCCACTGTGGCACTGGCGCTACCTCTCCTCGCCGCTGAATGGGAGAAGTACCAGGAGGTCGATAAGGTCCAACATCTGTGTCATCAACAATGAATTTTGTATTTAGTCTTTGGACGAACATATAAAAAAAAATATTTGAATATGCTAAAATTCATAAAAAACATTTAAAAAGAAAAAAATGTGTACTTATTACCAAGTTCCCCCCACAAAGCATCCTCCGGCAGGACTAAGTCTGGATCTCCTCGAAAATCCAACCCGGCATAAGCATAATCGTCAACCATCAACATCTGTGGTCGAAGCCAGTCAAAGAAGGTATCATCATACTTGATAATTGGTCCAGCTACGTGTCGGGCCATGAGCTGACACCATCTCAGCATTCTTGGATCCCTAGGAGCCGGTAAATTCCACTCAACCTGCAGCCTCAGTAATGGAACCCTCTCGAGAAAGAAGGACACTAACAAAGATCCGTACCCGAATTGCTTCAGGTTGCCTCGTCTACATTTGGTTAACTGCCTTTTCATGCTACGAAGCACTGCATCTACCCAGTTAAAAACCCGAGGTTCAGTACACTCTATAGCATACTGAAAGTAACTCTGGAGTGCCATGTGAGGAGCGAAACTCCCGGCCATACGTACAATGGTGAATAAAATAGTGCGGAAGGTCAAATCCCACACTCCCCAAATAACTACTTTCCCTTTCTTCCTCTCTACCTCGGGAACACAGTGTAAGCTGTAGTACTCACTCATGGGTAGCCCACCACCTCTGCTACCAGTCAGACTCACGTGGTACCCACACCGTGACAGTCCAGTCAAGAATTAAATGTCCTCAATATCTAAGGACAGTGTGTGGACCCCTACATGGAATACCTGCTAATTGGGATCCCACATATGCACAAGGTACTCTAATAACCTGACTTGGGCCCTCATGCCTGGGATACGAAAGTATTTCAGAAGGCCATAGTTTCTCAAAGTAGCAATAGTGGGTGGACGATTTTTGGCAATGGAATTGTCTTCTTCATGCTCCCTTTTGCGCCATTCAAGAACCATTTTGATGGCCAAATACCTACATAAGAAGCACAAGAAGAGAATTAGTAACTCTATTCATGAATTGGTTCTCTTTCATTGAGTAAATTTTTAAAAAAAATTATGCTTTACGGTTCTCGCAGGTGCCCTTTAGGCACAGTGTGAGAACCTCACAGGCTGCTATGGGCTCACCTGCGAGAATGGCTCATTCTCGCAGGTCCCATGTAGTCCACCTGCGATAATGGATGAGCACAAGTATGGCTCACAAAACCAACTCAAAAATGAAATTTTACCATTGAAAATGCAAAATAAAACCATGAAAGAGTAGAGGACAAAGAGCCTACCTCACTGTCACTAACGGCTTGTCGAATGGATGCTCGTAACTCCCGAAATCTGACGCCGAACTTTGAGGGTAAAAGAGGGTTTTTTGGGCTCAAATAGTGGAAAAGTGAAAATGATATGGTAAAAAGAGTTTTACTCCTTTATATTTACTTTTACCATGTTATTTGGTTTTTTATAATTATTTATTTATTAAACCCTAATCCCTAATTCCCTTTTGAGTGTAAATTTTTCAGGCATAACGACTTCGATGTTCATGTACAGGGATGCAGACGTATTTTTTCTTTGTCATCGCATGTTTTGATTGTTTTTTATGGTTTTTGTATAAAACCTCAAGCTTGGTCTTTGTCCATTATCACACTCGAAAATACATGAGAATGCAATTGAGCATATTTTTATCACTTTTTCAGGCTCAACAAGGTTATACGAAAAAGGAACCCCCCTGGAGTCCTCTTTAAGCTCTTTTTAGACTCTCTAAACATGAACAGATAGCCGAGCGACCTTGCTATTTTCACGCTCGATAAAGTATTTGAAGAAAGCGTCTGGTGAGCGATAATTTATCTCTTTTTCGGTCTCATCAGACTATTTTATGAAAAATGAACTAAGAAAGTTCTCTTTTAAGTGTTTTTCCAGACTCTATAATCATGGAAAACCTTTGAGTTTTCTATCTCTGGACTCGTTAAACAAACATCGACAAACCCGTAATGGGATCGAACCACTCCTTCTTAGGGTTCCTTAAACATACTTCGAAGGACTTATCCAAAGGATAAGCTTATATCAACAAGCATATGTTATCCTCCTCAAGCTTGCGTAAAAATAAAGAGGTACTTGCCATAAATGGTGGGGGAAAATTTGGGAAAGGGATATTTTTTCATCTTCATATTGATTGGCAGTAAGAGTCGCTCTTGAACATGACACCCCCTATTCATTATTTGAAGCTGGTTTGGGAAATCCATTTGTCTCTCATTCGATTTGCTACAAGGTCATACCCTGTGTCATCTCTGAGTCAATGCTGCCAAATCATTGGTCATGTCATTCATATGTTCAAGAGAAGTCCATCTGAAACCTCTATTGAGTTGGCCATCTGCAGTTGTCCATTCTCTCTGTGTCAGCCTTCCCTGTGTCCAATCCAATTTACATCATACTCTGTTTCACCTTCAAAATTTGTTACTCATTTCGTGTCATTGATGGGGGATACATCAAGGCCCTCCTGTGACGATTTTTTTTCCGTCGACTTCAGCTCATTATCCGGAAACAAGACTTAGAAATTCTTTGGTACCTTGGAGCTTGCATGCCTCAATGGCAAGTTTCCTCACTTTCGACAGTGGGTTTACATCATTGACCCCTGATCAAAAGATTTCATCGGATGTTCGAATTCAAATCACTCGTTCACACTCGATGGATTGTACTAAAGTACCTTGGGAGTCATTGACATCAATGGTGATTTCCCTCGCACTTGTTAACGATTTCATCAATGACCGGTAATCAAGTGGTTTCTGCCATGTTCTACTTCAACACATGTAATCACATGGTTAGATTCGTACTTTTGGGCGACGAGTTTGAAGACCCTATCTCTTTGTCCAGGTTGCGATGGAGTATGTATAATTTGTGACACATAGATCCACTTTGTATGTCTCATGGCTATGTCGTCTTAATTTGAAATTTATCGCATAGATCCACAGTGTATTCCTGGTGGCTACGCTATATTTTGACGGTATGAATCCATAGTGTATGATTGGTGGCCATGACCTATGTCTACAATGTCATATGTCTGTGATCTGAGTATGGGAATGCCTACCTCAGAATTGGTATATTTGATATTATGAAGATGCTTGGTTGTTTGCAGGTTTCCAATTAGGTGTGCTCCCGGTTTCCGACACACACATGAAGTTTACAAAGTCTTTCGGTTGTCACAGGTTCCGGCCTCATACTTTGGGGGGCATTCTGTTACCCATGATTTTTGTCATCATGATGATGTATTGATGTTGGTGTACTCAGGCTTCTCATAAGAACTTTCTCCTGAGAAAAGTGATATTCATCTCTTCCCAGAAAACTCACTTTTGAAGAGAGTTCGTAGGTTGCTAGTATCCCAGGGTGCGAGAATGACCCATTCCCGCAGACTGCCTTAAGCTAGGGTGCGAACTTCTCGCACCGTGCAACATAGCTAGGGTGCGAACCTTCTCTAAAGCTTGGAAAAAGGTGAATTCTCGATGGTTCTTGAAGTGAATCTTCTAGAAGAATGGGTTGGCATTCGAATGGTTATCCTTGTACTGGATTCCTTGATATTGTGGGATCATTCTTATCTAAGTAACCATCTCATTCTCTCCTATATATTGATGGAATTCTCATGGAAAAGGTTAAGCAAGA
>ML839924.1:11096-22132 GCA_009831015.1 Picea engelmannii | reverse complement strand
TTAACCTTTTCCATGAGAATCCTATCAATATATAGGAGAGGATGAGATGGTTACATAGATGAGAATGATCCCACAAAATCAGGGAAACCAGTAAAATGATAACCATTCAAATGCCAACCCATTCTCTAGAAGATTCCCTTCTATAACCCTCGAGACTTCTTCCTTTTTCCAAGCTTGAGAACAAGTTCGCACCCTAGGTATTGAGCACAGTGCAAGAAGTTCGCACCCTAGCTGAAGGTGGCCTGCGAGAATGTGTCATTCTCGCACCCTAGGCTGTAAGCAGCCTGTGAACTCTCTTCAAAAATATGTTTTCTGAAAAAAGATGAATGGCACTTTTCTCAGGATAAAGTTCTTGTTGGGAGCCTGAGTACACCATCATCAATACACCATTAAGATGACCAAAATCATGGGTAACAAAATGCCCTCCAAAGTATGAGGCCGGAATCAGTGACAACCAAAATACTTTGTAAACTGTGTGTGTGTGTCGAAAACTAGGAGTGCACCTAATCGGAAACCTGTGAAATATCAAGCATCTGCAGAATATCATACTAGTTCTGAGGTAGGCATTCCCATACTCAGATCACAGATAGATGACATCATAAACATAGGTCATGGCCACCAATCATACACCGTGGATCCATGCCGTCAAAATATCGCATAGCCACCAAGAATACACTATGGATCCATGCAAAAAAATTCAAATAGAGACGACATAGCCACGAGACATACAAAGTGGATCTATGTGTCGGAAAATTATACATATTCCACCACAACCTAGACCAAAGAGATAATATCCAGGGTCTCCAATCCCGTCACCCAAAAGTACGAATCTAACCATGTGATTACATGTGTCGAAGTCGAACATGGTAGAAACCACTTGATTACCGGTCATTGATGAAACCATTAACAAGTGCGAGGGAAAACACCATTAATGTCGATGACTCCAAAGGTACACTGGTACAATCCACCGAATGTGAATAAATTATTTGAGGTCGAACATCCGACGAAATCTTTCGATCAGGGGTCAATGATGAAAACCTACTGTTGAAAGCGAGGAAACCTGCCATTGAGGCATGCAAGTTCCAAGGTACCAAAGAATTTCTAAGTCTTGTTTCTGGATAATGAGCTGGAGGCGACGGAACAAAACTTGTCACAAGAGGGCCTTGATGTATCCTCCATCAATGACATGAAATGAGTAATATATTTTGAAGGTAGAACAGAGTATGATGTAAGTTAAACTAGACACAGGGAAAGTCGACACGGAAAGAATGGACAACTGCAGATGGTCGACTCGATAGAGGTTTCAGATGAACTTCTCTTGAACATATGGATGACATGACCAATGTTTTGGAAGCATTGACTCAGAGACGACTTAGGATATGACCTTGTAGCAAATCGAATGAGAGACGAATGGATTTCCCAAACCGGCTTCAGATAACGAATAAAGGGGTGTCATTTTCAAGAGCGACACTTACTACCAATTAATATGAATACGAAAACACATCCCTTTTCCAAATTCCCCCCCCACCATTTCTAGCGAGTACCTCTTTATTTTTATGCAAGCTTGAGGAGGATAACATATGTTGGTTGATGTAAGCTCATCCTTCGGATGAGTCCTTCATAGTATATTTAATGAACCCTAGGAAGGAGTGGTTTTTCCCATTGTGGGTCTGTCGATGTGTGTTTAACGAGTCCAAAGATAGAAAACTCGAAGGTTTTTTATGATTATACAGTCTGGAAAAACACTTAAAAGAGAACTCCCTCAGTTCCTTTTTCGTAAAATAGTCTGATGAGACCAAAAAAGAGATAAATTATCGCCCAACAGACGCTTTCTTCAAATACTTTAACAAGCGTGAAAAGAGTAAGGTCGCTCGACAATCTTTTCATGTTTAGAGAGTCTAAAAAGAGCTTAAAGAGGACTCCAAGAGGGTTCATTTTTCATGTAACCTTGTTGAGCCTGAAAAAGTGATAAAAGTATGCTCGATCGCGTTCTCATGTATTTTCGAGCGTGAGAATCTACAAAGACCAAGATCGAGGTTTTGTGCAAAAACCATAAAAAACAATCAAAACATGCGATGAAAAAGAGAAAAAATATTTGTATCCTTGTGCATGAACGTCAAACTCATCATGTATGAAAAAGTCACACTCATAAAGGTATTAGGCATTAGGGTTTAATAAATAAAACAATTATAAAACACCAATGAAAATGGTAAAAGTGAATATAAGGGGGTAAAAGTTATTTTTACCATAGTCATTGTAACTTTGCCAATATTTCAACCCAAAACCCCTCTTTTCCCTTGAATTTTGGCATTTGATTGCAGGAGCTACGAGCATCCATTCGACGAACCATCTCCGGCAATGAGGTAAGCTCTTTGTCCTTTATCTTTTCATGGTTCAATTTTTCATTTTCATTAGTAAAATTCATGTTTTTGAGTTTTTTTTAGGGGTTAAAATTGTGCTCATCCATTCTCGCAGGCCAGCCACATGGGACCCACGAGAATGCATCATTCTCGCAGGTGGCCCCAAAGGCACCTGCGAGAACCTCATGTTGTGCCTAAAGGACACCTACGAGAACCGCAAAGTGAAAAATTTCTTTGAAGTTTGCTCAATGAAAAAGTTACCAAGTCTTGAATAGAGTTGTTGACTTTCTTCTTATGTTTCTTATGCAGGTATTTGGCTATCACCATGGTTCTAGAATGGCATGAAAGAGAGCATGAAGAAGATGATTCTATTGTTGGGAATAACTCGGGCGCCATTGCCTCTTTGCGAGACTGTGGTCTCCAGAAATTCTTTCGTATCCTGAGTATGAGGGCCCAAGTCAGACTATTGGAGTACCTTGTGCATATGTGGGATGTGGACCAACAAGTTTTCCATAGAGTGTACTGAGCCTCGGGTCTTTAACTGGGCAGACGCAGTCCTTCATAGCATGAAGAGGCAGTTGACCAAATGCAGGAGAGGCAACCTGAAGCAATTCGGGTATGGGTCTTTGTTGGTGTCCTTCTTTCTTAAGAGGGTTCCCTTGCTGAGGTTGCAGGTTGAGTGGGGTCTACCAGCTCCAGAGGATCCAAGAATGTTGAGGTGGTGTCAGCTCATGGCCCGACACGTAGCTGGACCAATTATCAAATACAATGATGCCTTCTTTGACTGGTTGGGACCACAAATGATGATGGTCGATGATTATGCCTATGCCGTGTTGGAATTCTGAGGAGATCCAGACTTGGCCTTGCCTGGGGGCGCTCAGTGGGGAGATCTCGGTAAGAAGTACACATTTTTTACTTTTTCAATGTTTTTTATGAATTTTATCATATGCAAATGTTTTTATGTTCGTCCAAGGTTTAATTACAAAATTCTCTTTTGATGACACAGACGTGGGACCTTATTGACCACCTAGTACTTCTCCTATTTAGCGACAAGGAGAGGTGGCTCTAGTACCACGATGGGATGCTGAAGATTATGAAGCATTGGAACAAAACCTGGAGGGTTTGATAGCAGACATTCTAGACATGCCTCTTGGAGAGGTTCCATGACGTTATCAACATCATACAGTGGGAGTGTCAGAGTCAGTTGGCCGACTACTTCGTAGGGTTTCCCAGGCAGTCCTATGTTACCATGAACATCATCCATGACGTTACTTTGTAGAAGCTATGAGCTTCAAATTTTGAAATTTTGGTCCTCAGACATAACTTTTTGTAAAAACTTTTTGATCGTTATATATACATACAGCTTCTACTGGTTGATCTTGTGTTGTGTGAAAGTTGATGTGATTGATTTATAAATGACCCAAATGTTTGTCTAATACATAGTTAGCTAATGCATCAGTTAATGTATTTAGACATATAGGAATATGCTGATACTCAATATAATCAAAATAACGTTCCAAGAGGCGAATTCACGAATACACCCGTAACAAAGTAGGACTTTGAATAGCATAGACATTACTTAACTGTAGTACTACAAGCTACGAATCGAGCCGCACAACCAAGTGATGGATATCGAGCGAGATAGCATCAATCAACAATTCAATAACGGCGCTATACTCTGCAATATTGTTGGTCGCACGACCTAGACACACACCTCATAAAGAGACAAGTTCATTTGTAGGGGCATAAATTTCCCATGCAGTGGAAGCGAGGTTTTGAGTACTACGGCTAGCGCCATCAGCGAAGCCAAAGTAGGGTAGCGAAGACTCCGACATTTGGAAATCAAACACAATGTCACATAAGGGCAAGAGACCAGATAACGACAAAAGAAAACTACAATAACACACAAGAAGTATGATACAATAAAAATACAAGTACTCCTGCACAGGTGATCTTATGCATAGTACTTCTTCAAGTACAACCCATTTCTGGGTTCACTCAAAGGGATACCATCATAATCTACTAACTTGTAAGCTCTTTTTTCCAAGACTTGTCTAACAATATAAAGACCTCACCACATGGCTTCGAATTTTCTAGATCCTAGCATATCTCAATCTTGTTCATAGAGGAGAACCAAATCTCCTTCGGAGAAAATGCGAGGCTTGACATGTTTGTCATATTGGGCCTTGACACGTTTCTTTTGGGATTCAATGAATAGGGTAGCATCATGTCGAGTTTCATCTAATCGCATAATATACAATAGATGTTCTTCCTCAACAGAAGTGTTTGGTAGGAGTTCAACATCTAGTTTTAAAGAGGGTATCTTGCATTCGATCGGGAGAATGACTTCCAAACCATAGACTAACCGGAAAGGTGTAAACCCAGTAGCAGACTTAACGAATGTCCTGTAAGCCCACAATGCTGAAAACAACATTGTGTGCTAACTTGTTTTGTGAATCCCTATCATTCGTCGGAGCATAGTTATGAGAGCTTTGTTAATTTCTTTGAATTGGCCGTTGAATTGTGGGTAATAGGGCGTTGAGTTTTCATGGCAAAGACCCAACTTTTTAGTGAGTTCGGACATCATGAAGTTTCTAAAGTGGATACCATGATCAATCACGATAGCCTGAGGAAAACCAAAATGAGCTATGATGTGATTGAAAATGAATAATGCTATGGTCTTTTTAGTATTGTCAAATGTCAGCATCGCCTCGGCCCATTTCATAAAATAATCTACGGCTACAATAATGTATCCATGCCCCCCGACCAAGTGGGGGTGACATGTCATGAAATCGATGCCCCATTTCGCAAAGGGACCAATGGAGACCACAGGGTGAAGAGGAGCGAGATGTGACCGTATCTTATGATTATAGGTCTGGCAAGCGTGGCATTTTTGGATGGAGATTATGCAATCGTTAAATAAAGAAGGCCAAAAATACCCTTCTCATAAGATCTTCTGGGCAGTAGCATACCCAGACATATGACCACCACAGGCTCCAAAATGGAAGTCATTTAACACTTTCTCGACTTCGTCGAACATGAGGCAACGTAAAAAAACTAAGTCAATCCCTCGACGATAAAGAGTGTCCCCAAGGATAATATATTGACGGGCTTGGTAGCGTATTCGACACTGGTCAGTACTAGATAAATTGGGCTAGAAATTCTGGGTTTGGAGATATATGATGATATCGCCATACCAAATATTATCAGAACTAATTAGGAAAAGGGATTCATCAGGTAATGAATCGGCTACTACATTTTCCATTTCAGAATAGAAAAAGTCGCATATCAACTCGACAAACACTAAGGACTTCTTGGACATGGCTCGTTCGAATTCCAAGTCAAACTCCTAGAGTATCACTATCCATTTGGAGTATTTTCCCCCTAGCAATTGACGTGTGAGAATGTGTTGCATAGGGTTGCAGTTAGAAATCATTATAGTCTTGCGAGAGAGGATACAGTGTCGAAAGCGTTGAACTGCTTGGACGGTTGCCAAGGCTAGTTTTTTGACATGTAAATACTTAGTTTCGGTAGGCGTTAGACTTCGACTCAAGTAATAGATAACATGTTCGTCATGAGAACCATCCTCTTGGATGAGCACCATAGCAATGGTGTAATCCGAAGCTATGAGGTAGAGGAAATAATCGCGACTGTAATCGAGGGGGGAGAGAAGCGGAGAACGTTTCAGGGACAATTTCAAAGCTTCGAAGGCTTTGTTTGCGATGGTATCCCATATGAACTTAGACCCCTTTTTGAGGAGTCGTGTAAATCCATGAGTGATCTTGGCATAGTTTGGGATGAAACGACGAAGAAAGTTTGCTTTCCCTTGCAAACTTTGTAACTGGCGAAGTGTAGAAGGAGGAGGGAGATTAAGGATCGCCTAGACCTTTAAAGGCTCTACCATGATCCCTTGACGTGAAACAATAAAGCCTAGAATTCAGTCAGATTCCACGCAGAAAACGTACTTGTGAGGATTCAAGTGTATATGGTTAAAATGACAGCGGACGAAAATGGCTCGGAGGTGGAATGGATGATTGACTCGATGCATGGAATGAGAGGGTAAGTCGTCTAGATATGGTTGCACGATGTTCTTGATATCATGGAAGGCATAAGACATAGTGCGTTGAAAAGTTGCGCCAGCGTTCTTGAGACCGAAAGGGATTTTTTGATAGGTGAAAGTGCCCTAAGGATAAATAAAAATTTTCTTGTGTTGATCCTTGGCAACAATATTGATTTGATTATATCTGGAGAAACCATCCATCAGAGAGAAGATTTCGCTTCTGGCGCAATCGTCGACAATCTGATCGACGAAGGGGGTAGGAAAGTTGTCCTTAGGACAAGCTTTGTTGATATCCCTATAATCAAGGCATTCGTGGATTGTACCTTGTTTCTTGTTGATCGGGATAAGATTGGAAACCCAATCAGTGAGGGCCACCGGGTAAATAAATCCAACTTTTAGAAGTTTCTCGACTTCAAGCTTGATAGCATTTGCTTTACGTGGGTGAACTAGACGAAGGCATTACCGGGCATGTTTAACATCTGGGTATGTCTTAATATCATGTATCACAATGTTGGGGTCGATACCCGACATTTCTTTGTAGCTCCAAGCGAAGACATCACATAACTCTTTGAAAAGTGACATGTAGGTGACAATTTCGTTAGGGGAACACGAAGCTCCGATATGCACATTTTCAACAATTCCAGGTTTGATGGATATGTCGAGGGGAATAGTGGGTGAGATATTACTTCTCGATGGTATTTTGCTCCATGAAGAGGATGGAATGGTGATGTCCATCATCCCAAGGGGTGTCTTCCATGACAGACATGATCATCTAGTCTATGGGGAAAATGACACGGAAAGGATTTGGAGATAACTCACCAAGAGAGGGGGTAGAAGGGGTTGCCGATTGAATGGCCTGATAGGAATATTCGACTAGACTTAACAACATTTCGTTGTTGTAACGAAGATGATCACCAGGGTCAGGTACCATCCATGGGTCGTGAGACACAGGGGTTCTGTGAATCGAGGTGGAGATCATGTTGATTGAAGCGACATATGAGTGTGGAACATCGGGCGGTGGAATGGGGAAAGTGCCCATTAACGAGGAGTCTTTGAGAAGACCTACACTGACATTCTCGTAACCCAGCGGGGTTTTAGCGATGAATGGTATGTTTCCAGTATGGGTATCTGAGTTAAAAAATGCTAATTGGTCGACAGTGATTACCTTTCCTTGATGCGGGAAATGTACCACATGAAAGAGAGTCGACACAACTATGCGTATGGAATTGATCCAGCTACGGCCAAGAAGAAGATTGTAATCGAGAGGAGCGTCAAAGGCTTCCACTTCGACTTGGACCGTTTTGCATTCTAGCGTGATGGGCAACGAAAGAAGAACACTGTATGGCTTAAAACCAAATCCATTGAAGGCTTTGAGAGTGTTATGGGATTTAGTCAAAGAGGGAGAGCCGATGGCTTTCCAGCAGGTAACAGACATGAAACACGTCGAGGCACCCTCGTCGATAACAATTCAACAAATGTTTTTGTCGAAGACAATCACTTGGATTTGGAATGCGAGTTGGGGGGGTAACCTTGGAATGTGATCTTCCAAGTAAAAAATTATTAAATTCATGTCCGTCGTGTCTATTCCACCGATAGATTTCAACAGTGCCTTTCGTTGTGTGGGACAACTTTGAAGGACTTTGAGGGTTGACATCACAGAGGCTAGATCTTCAACAATGTTGTAGTTCTGGGCAGCATGAGCATGAGGACTGAAAGCCGATTTACGAACGACACCCTTTGGAGGGGGTTGAAGAACTGTGTCAAGGCTCGGTCGTTCGAGATGAAGAGGACTGATTGTAGGTGGAGTCGTAGGATAGGGTTGTACCAATGAAGGAGGTAGATCATCAACCTTCTCTTTAGAAAGAGAATAATCTTTGGCTCGAGTGGTGAGTGAAATGTCATTCTTCTTTGAATCACCAGTACACATCAATACATAGGACATAGTAGAAGGGGAAGGTTGGTCATGAATGACCAACTGGGCCTGTTGTTGAGAGGGGAAGGTTTGGGAAAGAACAGTCGGAGTAGGTGGTCTCGGGGCTCTTTGAAGGAACTTAGTAACTTCGGCGCATCATGGACAATCCTTCATGTAGTGATCATCACCACAGATAAGACAAGGGTATCGGGGTTTTCACTTATCCCTGTCGTCAATAGGTGGAGTTTTGGTTCTCTCTGCTTGAGAAGTATTTTTGTCCTCCTTATTCTTACCCTTTCCCTTTCTAGATTTGTTTTTACCGGCTGGGGTAGATTGGACAACATTTACCTCAGAAGTCTTGCCGGTGGGAAGGGTAGGAGATGGAGCATTTTGAACATTAGAAGATGCGGGTTTGGGGTTGGTGCTTGAGGCAAAATGTGGTTGGGCATGGAAAGTACCAATCACACCGTCAGTTTCATGAGAGGCAGCTGGAGTAGTTGAAGTGGCGAAAGTGGAAGGACAAGGTGCATTAGGGAGTAAGTCGTAAAGAGTACCCATTTGTGAGTAAACAAGGTCGAGGTATTGAGCACGACTTATGGCTTGTTCTTCCGTGACAACTCCACCCATGGCGATATCACAACTGATGTTGTTCACAAATGATTTTGTGAACCACTCTACCAGCAACTGATCGGGAAGTTCAAGTTTGATGAGACGTCATCTTCGTCGCCACTCATGAATGTGATCGGATATATGAGTGGCTTTGTTTTGTTTGAAAGAACTCAGAATCTCGGTCCCTGTTTCATAATGGATCGGTAACTAGTAGTGGGTGAGGAAGGCCATATCTAGGGTGTTGAAATCGACGAAGAAACCTTGTGGTAATTCTATATACCACTTCGCAGCAGAACTTGTGAGAGTTCTTTGAAAAAGATGTAATCGGATAGAGTCATCCATCAAGGAGTTGGATGAGCACCAGAGATGAAAAGTCATGACGTGATTGTTCAGGTCCTCTCCCTCTTTTCCATTGAATTTAGGGATGTCATAGGGTAGCTTGGCTAGTATAGCGGGCCAATGGAGAGAGTGAGGGATTGGATAATTTAAAATGCTTGACAGATCTGGGAGGTCTAAAGTGGCTAAAAAGGGTAACTGTCTATTCACATGCGAGTACTGGTGGCTCTGGGGAGGGAGTCCCGTCGGCAAACCAGTGGGACCATAAGTAGTCTGCATATAATGTGAACACCCATGTAGATTCGGTGGTTGTTGTGGAGGAAAGTAACTCATGGGATTGTATCCTTGTATAGGGACGTGAGTTTGAGCATTCAAGCCCCAAATAGGATTGGACGTACCTGGATATGGTTGGTCTATACTAGGGGGTATAACGGATGTAGCTGGAAGATGTTGCCCCCTAGTCGATTGAGGATTATGTTGTATCAGATGGTTCCAATAATGGGCCAAGGATGGAGTTATGTTTTTTCCGTAGGGTGGGGTTGGTGGGGGTTGTCCTCCAATCGGGGGTTGTGTTCCAATTAGGATTTGTGTTCCAATAGGAATTTTCCCTACAAGGGGGGGTTGAGTCCAACCTCCTTAGTGAAATTGTCCACCAACAGGAATCTGGTAATTTGGTGTGAATGACAGAATAGTGCCACTTGGATTAGTGTTTCCAGTAGAGGACGAGAAAGGTCCTTGAAAAGGGGGTTGAGGAAGTGTCAAAATAAAGCCAGGAGGAGAGTTCCCATTAGAAGAGGGACCACCAGGAGTTCTGGATGGGGTTTGTGTAGGAGTGGGAATGGAAGCATTCAACGCATGGTATCCGGGTGGAAGCATCAGGGTGACACTGGGTGAGAGCAGTGTGCCGATGGGGGCTTGACTAGCCGCTGTAATCCCAGTGTGAATACTCGTAGTGTCTTTGTAATGGACCATTTCTATAGGGATGGTCAAGATGTGGTCAGATCGCGGAGCGTCTGTACCAGGAAAATAATGAGCAGTAGTAAGAGGTACTATGTCTGGGTCAGAGGTTTCAGGGAACGCAGGTGAGACGGTGATTTCAACCACTGATCTTGCGGAAAAGAGATCTCATTTAAAAATGCCAGCAGACCAAAAAGGATCTTGGCCTTCAAGTCCTAGAAAGGGTCCAATCGGTGATCCAAAAGACAACACAACTAAGTCTCTGGAAGAATTCACTCGCATAATACGTCTCTCAGAATCGGGGTGAAGTCGAAGTCCTCTCAAGTATTTGTAATTTGGAAATGTTCTAGAGAGTCGGTTCTTTCCACTTGTGGAGTGGTAACATCTTGGACTTCACTCTGTTGAGGAGAGCCCTCAGGTGAGCTTGTAGGTAGGGGTTGGGAACCTTCCAAGTTTTATGGAGGTAAGCCCTGCATTCTACGTGAACTACGTGGAGGGTCTATTGTTAACGAGTTACAAACTTACGAAGAAAAAACCTATGGTCAACTTAGGTAAACAAACAACACATGCTAGTAAACAAAATCTAGGAAACAATACCAAGCAAACAAGACCTTCTAATTTCGAAGTCACTAGTTGGTGATGAAATCCAACGTCGCAACAACGAGACAAGAAGGGGCTGGGCTAGAGTGGAAAAGTTACACTGACGACCTGCTTAACGGACTTACACCCTGGTGCAAGCTCCCACACATAATCGTGGGTATACCCTCCAAGGAGCCCGAGTGAGTTTGGCCAACGTCGATTC
>ML839921.1:14457-42471 GCA_009831015.1 Picea engelmannii | reverse complement strand
ATCCGACCCTAATAAAGAAATTGATCTATTTATTTATAACAAAAGGGAGGCAACAACTGGAGGTATGAGCTGACCTCCTTCCCTTGAAAAACTCCAAACATTTATTTGATTTAACAACTTATCTAACCACCTATGCTATAAAACAGGAAAATGTTGGTGACTAATCCAACTGAACTTCAAACTGATTTGATTCCCTTTGCTATGAAACTCTTTGTTTTCCATGTGTCTTTTAAATCATGTGGTTGTATTCATGATGCCAACTTCCTTCTCCATCAATCTATCCTAAATATATTAGTTTGTTTCTCCTAGATCCCTGGTGTTTGTTGGTAGCTTCCTTGGGTAGCAAATCTGGGTAGCGCACTACTAGGAGAAAAGGTAGCGCCACTGTGCTGCATATGTGTGCTAGCTTTTCCCTCTATGAAATATTTTGTATCACCTGTGTGTAGCACCACTGAGATGCATATCTGTATAGACTCTACTCTCTGTGAAATATTACGTAGCGCAGTTAGGTAGTGCCCGTATGACAATTCTATTCTTTGCCAAATATTAGGTAGCACCTATAGGTAGTGCCACTTACGTTGCATCTGTGTGTAGATTAGGTAGCATTGCCAAAAATGCAGCACTTTCAATATTGAAAGTGTGCAGAGCAATTTGTGGTCTTTCATGATGAAAAAACCATTTCAATTAAGTGCCTTGACTGTACAATGGGTAGTGCCTTTTTACTACTGGGGAAACTAGCACTTAGAAAAAACTCAAAACCCAGCTATTTAAATGATTAACAACTTGTATGATGGCACAACTAGTATGTGCATATTAGTTAACCCTCCCCAAAAGGAACAATTCTAAAAAATGGGGCTTACCATTACCAACTATTTTGTCATTTTAACACTTAGCCTAACACTCTTTCTGGTAGAAACAAGTTCTTCAATTGACACAACATAATTCTTCTTCTTAGCATTAACAAGCTTCTTCAGTGTAGTTGTGCTCTTCTTAGCTGCTAGTTTATCATCCTCAATGGTAGCTTCAGCCAACACCTGTAAATTTCTTTGGGCTACCTCATCTTGAAAGTGTTTCAGCTTTGCCTTTAACTTCCTATTCTGAGACTGCGTTGACGGACAAAAATGACCGTCCGTCAATTGGAAGAACGAGTCTAGTTCGGGGTTGTCTAAATAACCCAAGCCATTTGGTGTGACTCGTTCCAACGAGTTTAATGGCTCCATTAGCCGATCTAAAAGTCCTAGAAGAAACAAAAAAAATAATAATAAAAGAACTAACTATTAACTAACCACTTATATATATGTACATACGTATAATGTAACTATTGTAGATATATTTAAACAACAGATTTAGTTACTTATTTATGTACATGATATACACATTGCAAGTTTTAATCTAAACTCATGAAACTCAATGTGAAAAATGACTGCTTTGAAGAAGCAGATAAAGAAATCACATAAGATATTTTTTCATTTTTTATTTATCAATCTAAACTAATAAGAATAAATACTATGAAGAAGAAGTATGTGGATGGTCAAAAGACAGACCATATATTCGAGTTTCAGTAATGAATAAATGACAAAAAAAAAAAAAACATAAATGAGATAACCTGTTAGTGAGTTAATCGATATGCATCCAAACATATGTATGATTAGAGAACATCCAACCACCTTATCGAAGAGGGAAACCTGCAATGAACCTTAAAACTATTCTGAATAAATGCAGAACAATGTGTTGACAATTGAGTTTTAATAATAGAATGAATGATGGAAATAGTTACTGTGATCTTATGATTGCAAGAAATTACATTTGAGATAAATCTAATTGTAACAAGGTGCATTTAATCATTCAACTAAAAATTAAAGAGAAATCTTGTCATTTGAGTTGAATAAATGATCACTTTGTTTAATATCTGAAGCATCAAATTATGGACGGTATTTTAAAAAGAATTATCCCAAAAACATAACAGATTGTGAAGTCTAAAGCTATCAACAACTATTAGTTTATCAAGATAAACAAACCATAAACGAAAACACCATTTACAGGAAGCTAAAGCTGAAATGTAAATTTTCGTTCCATTCAAGTTTGTGAATTAATCGTCCACCTTCAATCCCATGCCAAGATGCCTTCATTACAAAAATCTGAAGTATTTAAAGAGTTCAGGAAAACTAAGCATCCTGTCTTCTAATATAGGATCAAATCCCAAGATGATTTACTAATTACAAAAATAGAGGGTGATAAAACCACTCAATATCAAACTGTATTTCCCAAAATTATAAAATGTTTGTTTTTGTTTACAAAATGAGCCAAAGAAATGGCTAATTAACTAAGCCCAAAAATTCTCCATCTCATTAGATCAGCATAAGCTAAACGATATCTTGAAAGGGAAAATGAAATAAATAAATTTAGATATAAATTTAACCAATCTTTTCCAAAATTTTGAATGAGAATAGACTGGCTATAGAATCAGCTAATTCTGTAGCTAGTCTTATTTTAAACAATAGAAATCTAATCCAATCTATGTTAATAAAAAAAATCAATAAAAGCACAACTAAGATAAAAACAAATATTTACCTTTCAACTTAATGCTAAATTCGGGTCATAAAACCTCAGAGTTAATCACTGCTTTGACACACTCAACATTTTTTATTATGACATTTCTAGTTCTTTTCAAGCATTTTCCTTGCCTTTGTGCACTGAACTTGAGTCTGTGGTTTTCACTTGTTAATGAGTCAATATGAGTTGTGAGGGTCTTGATCTTCACTTGAAGGAAGGGGACATTTGTGTAATACTTGTCTATCCAAAGTAAACACACCTCACACCGTGGATCTAGAACAGTTGGTTGAGGAGACATATGACTGTGCGTCAAAATGCTTCCACTGTCCACTGTGGGTTTTTGACTGAGTTTGATCCCTGTAAAATCTTCGTTATGTTTTAGGCATGGTGGCAGATTATCTACAAAATCGTAAGTGTGACTGGTATTCGATTTATGGTAATTTGGGTCTTCCTCCTCCAAGAACTTTTCGATCTTAGAATCAGAGCTCTCATGGACCTCGATCACTTTGATGGAGCTCACATGAGATTTCATTTTATTCTGTAAACTCCTTGAGATTAATCTCCCAACTCTTTTTGTATTAAACCCTACATTTGGATTCTTCCTTGACAGTTTGTGTGAGCGTTTATTGGCGTTCTTTGCCATGGTATTAGGGAAAACATCCTTCTCATGCTCAGGAGATTCAAATATCCTAGGGTCAGCATCTTGTTGCTTGAACATAGGCTCATCGATCACGACCCTATCATAGGGTTATTTGGATAAGAAAACTGGTATGTCACTGGAAGGGACATGGGGTTTTTCCAGCATAGGCTTATCAACCACAGGAACCTCTGCAGAGTTGGATGTAACAAAGCCATTGCAAGATAGAAAGGTATCCCAATCGTCACCCTGTAATTTCAAATGATGGAATAACAACATCCTAATCAACCCATGGTGGAATAAACTGGAATTCAAACTCTGCCTTTTATACCTCTTAGCCATTTTATATAAACTTCTCAATAAGTAAAATGGCATGTTCAACTGGAAACCGATGAAATTCATTAACAGTCTTATGTGGTAAAGAAAAACAAGGCCGAAGCGAATTTCACATGTAACAGACTGTCTTAAAACTGCCAATAAACCGTGCCACCTAGTCTTTAACATAGATATATAGGCATACCTTTTTCACAACACTGGATTTTCCAAGAGGTAAAAAACAAACTCCATGACACATCCTCCAACTTGGAATTCTTAAACCATTTTTTCCCGTTAAGGGGAAGGCCTATTTCCTGGCTCACAAATTCCTTGGTGATTTCGATTTGAACATCACCCACTTTGGCTCGGCATCCATTGAAAGAGAGGGTGAACTCCTAGGCTGCTTGCAAGTTGTAACCTTGGAATTTCTTGAGAAACTCAAGCCAACCCTGACTCTTAAGGTCTTCACTCGCATCGTCATACAGAAGCAAGGTTTGGGAGCGATTTGGTTCGACACGGATGACAGGGGCCATATGGATTCAGACAAGAAGTCATGAAGGCAGACATAAATCAATGTAAGCATGAAGGGTTTCAAAAATAGAAGAAACCAGGACAAAAACCAAAGGAATAAAACCCACTATTACCCTAGTGCGATTAAATGAAGGCATGAGGGGTTTCATATAAAAATTGTATGTTTTGTGTAATGAATTTCCAAGAGTACAAAATGAAGCCCAAGACTTAACTTGAAATGATGGATCTGTCGATTTCAGACTGCCACCTCCAACAGAGTACAGGGTACGACCGGGTGTATTCGAATTTCATCATTGTGTAAAGGGTGGAGTTGATTTTCTAAGGTTAGGAGAAGAGGTGTTTTACAAACCAAAGCATAATGATAAGAAAAAATGATCTACCAAGAATCATAATGAAACGAAAACATAGTCTAATTGCAATCAATTCTTGGTGTATTATCAAAAAATCAAGATATATCTCATAATCGAATGAGAAAATTATAACAAAGGTTTTATTGATATATGATAGACTTCAAAGCAAACAATACTCATTAAAATATTTGTAAGAACATCAACCCTCCTTGAGACATAATCCTTAGATAGAATTCACAATACGATCATAATGCTTCATTCATTCTTTCAGTCATGAATGAAGCATGAAAACGAAAAGAAAAAGAACAATCGACATGACCTCTTACAACCGAAAAGTCACCTTCAAACAACAATACTTGTGACAAAGCGTAGGTAGGAACAAGGATTTTTTCTTTGTCGATTTAAAAGGTTAAAATATTGTGGAGTTGCCAACAATGGTGACTTACTGGGAGAAGCAGTTATCTCTGAACCACTGACAAGTTCATGTTAGGAACATTTAGAAATATTATAGTTCAAAGACAATTGAAGGACATCAAGCATTGTAAGGATCCTTACACATTCCAGCCTCAGATATCTTCCTATTAAAATGAAATATGGTGACAAATTTTAAAAATGAAAGAAACGATGTTCAAGTCAATGGCTCTGATACTGTTGACAATGCCACTACTGCTAGTAGGTGTCCATATCCTCGGAAAGGATGTCAATTAACCCACTCTAACACCTCTACCATGTCTAAGAATTTCAGTTAAGAATGAGAGGAAAATATCAAAATTTTATACCTGATAACTTTCTTGAACTCGACATTGCTTTGCTGCCAATAGGTCTGTTTAGTACCCCAACAAAGTTTTCTTGGCATCATGCATGCATTTACCCATTTCCAACAGAACTATTTAGTATCCCGACGGGTTTACAAACACTTCCCACAACTCTCGAGAAATTATTCACAATCTGATATAATTTATAGATATTCAGAAGAGCAGGGTGATGCTGAAAATTTCAGTCTTTGGCACATTTGTTATTTTCCAGCCTTTAAATTTTACTTAATCACCCTCATTATGATATGAAATTAGTTTCTTGCTGAAACCGATTTTTCAAGGAAAGGAAGGCATACTTGATTTGCTTTCTTTAAAAGTAGGGACAACGTAAAATCTTTAATGATGGTCATGTCTGCTCATAATTATAAAGAAAAACCATGAAATTAATTGTGAACATAAAAACTTCTTTAGCTAATCTGCGTTTCAGAAAAATACATCAATTGATGCTCTGACAGTCCTCGAATTTTGTTTAAGATGAGGTATTCTGGTTTCCCTCCTTGAACCAAACTGTGATACCGACATGTTTTAACAGAAAAGTAATGAAAACAAATGAAATGAAGAAGAAACAAAAACTAGAAAACAAAACAAATCAAAACTGAAAAATTATGTACAAAAGGTGAATCTGGGACTTGTCATGAAAAGTACCTTTTGAGAGTTTGGCCATTCACTGGGAAGGTGTTTGGCTGTCCCTCTAAATTCTGCAGGTAGAAAGAGCTGGGACCTATTTTTTCAGCGATTAAGAAGGGTCCTAACCACAGATTCTGGAACTTGGTATGTTCCCCTTGTCCTTCATGAGGTTTATCCCATTTGAGAACCAGATCTCCCACCTCAAAGTTCCTATCCGAGGTAGAACTTGAATCGAACCAGATTTTAACAATACACTGATGTTGATCCAGTCTTTATTTTTCTTGTGCTCTCACTTCCTCTAATTTCAACAAAGCGTTAATCCGACTTTCAAGAGGAAGACAATCATCTTCCTGAAATTTCTGTGATAATTGCAGAGAGGGAAGCATAACATGAGGAGGGAGAATTGCTTCTCTTTCGTAGATGAGAAAGAAGGGGGAATTACCAACAACATTTTTCAGAGTCACCCTATCAGCCCAGAGTGCATAAAAAAGCGCGTTGTGCTAGTTTTTGTGGTTTTCGGAAACTGTCCTCTTGATGATTTTGATCAGGTTTTTGTCTGTTGATTCTGCTAATCCGTTTCCTTGGGGGTAATAGCTAGCCGAATATTTTAGTTTTATCCCTTTTTCTAAAGCAAAAGAACTCATATCGAGGGACAAACAATAGGAAGCATTATCGAAGACAAAGCATTCAGGAATACCAAATCGAGTAATGATGTTTGAATTAAGGAAAGATATTACTTGACTTGTGTTTACCACTTTTAATGGTGTAGCCTCGAACCATCTGGTAAAATAATCCATCGCTATAATAATGTATTTATGCTGCTGTGAGGAAGTGGGGATAATTGGACCTATAATGTCAAGACCCCACTGCTGAAAAGGAGAATCTACCAAAACAGGTTGCAAAGGGAAAGCTGCCTTCTATACTCGTCCAGAAACCTTTTGGTAGATTATGCATTTATGACATAATGCATGGGCATATTTGAATAATGTGCACCAATAGTACCCAACTCTTAATACTTTGTGAGAAGTAGTGTCTCCACCGAAGTGCCCACCAGGTTCTCCTGCATGCAGTTCAAATAACACTTTATCTGCTTCATCTCTTTCCAAACAATGCATAAGGACGTTATCAAAGTTTTTACGGAATAATACATCGTTTACCAACTAGAAAGATGCATATTTTAGTCTTAATGCTCTTCTCTTTTTTGGATCAAGATGGGGAGGAGTAGAACCGTGTGTTAGATAAAACTTAATGTCATCAAACCAAGAATTAGCAACAACTTGTGTACAACAGATTTGATTTTGACTATGATGATTTACAGTTAAGACATTAATTTGACTATGTTGCTCTTCAACTGAATCAACCACTAGTTTGGATAGACCTTGACCTCTGACAATTTGCGCAGGGGTAATTTTGAGGCCATACTCTTGTAACGATGTCATCCAGTTTGCCTATTTTTCACCCAATTCCTTTTGTACTAACAAGTTCCTGACAGTAGGGTAAGGCACAATGAATTTAGTTCTGTATTTCAGTAGATATGATCAAAAATGTTTTACTGCTTTAAAAACTGTATAAGCCTGTTGATCTATAGCTGTGCTCCCTTGAAGGCTGAGCTCATAAAGGAAATGGGGATTTCATTTCTTTCAGTGTTCTTTTGGGTCAACACAATGACATAAGATCGATCAGAGGCGAATGTATAAAGAGTGAAATCTTGTGAAAAATCAGGACTCAGTAGGGAGGGAGCCTCCACTATTTATTTTTTGATGGAGTCAAAAGCTTGATTTTCCTGCGGTCCCCAATGATACTGAATATCCTTTTTAATTAAGTTTTGCAATGGCATTACCATTTCTGAAAAACTTGGGACAAACCTTCTGGCAAAATTGATCTGGCCTAAAAAAGATTGCATAGATTTTTTGGAGGAGGGGGGAGGAAGTTTGGCAATGGCTTGAGTCCTTTCGAGATTGATGATCATCCCATCACTTGATACAATGAATCCAAGAATTTTTCCTTGTTCCACTACAAATATAGACTTCTTAGGGTTTAGAGATATGTCGTACTCGCGACATCGTTGTAGGACAGACCTAAGGTGGAATAAGTGATCTTTCTTGTTTTGGAGAAAACAATAACGTCATCAAAATAGATCACTATAGATTGATTGATGAGACCACAAAAAGAAATATCCATTGCTCTCTGGAAAGTGGCCCCGACATTTATAATCCCAAAAGGCATTTTCCTGTAGGCGTAAGTACCCCATGAGGTATGAAAAGTGGTTTTTAACTGGTCTGGGGGAGACATGAGGGTCTGGTTGTATCCCGGAAAACCGTCGAGTAGTGAAATTCTTTTGGAACCAGATACCTGTTGGCGAATTTGTTCCATTGGAGGAACAAGATAATTATCTTTGTCAGATGCTTGGTTCAAGTTCTAAAAATCGACACAGAGACGAATTTTACCACTTTTATTCTTTATAGGGATGAGATTAGACACCCATTGTGTGTGTCTTACTGGGAATATTATCTTTGCTTTCAATAGTTTGTTTAGTTCTTTCTTGACCACCGGTTCCAGCTTAGGGTGCATCTTTCTCAACTTCTGCCAAAAAGGTTGAGTCTGGGGTTTCATGGGGATAATGTGTTGTATTATGTTAGGGTCAAAAGTTTTTAAATCATCGTATGTCCAAGCAAAGACATCCTTGAATTCTCTAAATAGTTTTATAAAAGCGGACCTCTCTTGCTTGGAACATCCCATTCCCAGATTAATACATTGTGGATTATCTATAGTCCCTAGATTTAACTTTTCATGGGTCAAGGAAGAACTGTCTATTTTACAATTTACTGATTTTCTGAATTTGTCATGCAAATCATAAAACTTTTCTAATGTTACCACAGATTTAGGGATAGAATTTACCAGATCCGATGTTGATTCAGGAGACCTTGAGTCTAATATTACCGTAAAATTGTAGAGATATTCATTGTGGGTGCCTTCATCAATAACCACACCTTGGAAGGTGTCCTCCATGTGCAAAAATCTAATGATTTGTTGATCATCATCAAAGACTCTCCAGTTAGTGATGTTGTCTGGGACTGATGGTCTGAACATTAACTCAATTGAAAATGAATTTGGAGAAAGACCTTCTGCGAGCAAAAGTTTGGAAGCGATGTTAGCTAATAAACTAGACTCATAATTGCTTAATCTTAGAATGGAATTGATGTTAAATGTGGAAAACTTGGGCATTAGATTCCATACCTCGACTTGATAACTTTTCAGGTGTGGTGACAGGCAATGTATGGAATTTCTTACCTGTCTGACCACAATTTCCGAATCACCGAATACCATTAAGTTCTATACGTTCATATCTACCGCTTTCTTGAGCCCTTGCAAAAGTGCCTTGTATTCGGCAATGTAGTTTGTACATTCAAACTCTAATCGATAGGCGATCAAAGTTTTATTACCTTTCGGGTCAATGAGTACACATATTTCACTAGCTCCTTCTTTAGATTTGGATCCATCAAAGTAGAGAGACCATATGTGAACTTCGTTGAAAATGTTTGGCACATTTGGTAAAGCTGCTAACTATGTGCATGTTGTGAGCTTCGACTGTTGTTCCGGATCAGTGATGACGAAAGTTTCAGCCATGAAGTTACTGAAAAAGGTGTTGATTCCCTACATTTCGAGTGAATTAGTGGAAGCAGTAAATGGTTCATTAGTGTCATTCAAATCCATCATGGTGTGCTTGAGGTAATGTTCACGATTAATCCTAATTTTGTTTGGCTTTCCATTCTCTGGTAGCCACAAATGAGACCAGTCTATCGCAAAGTTTCCATGCAGCTGTCCGAACCAATCCCTGCTTAAGAATAAACAATACACTTCAGGGATGTCAACAACAATGATATCAATAATTTGGTGAACCTTAGGATTAAAGGATAGCCTAACAAGTACATTATTTAGTTCACCAATTACCTTAACATTCGTCCGATCGAGATGGATCATTTTAATACTAGAAGGTTGAACTTCAACATTGATTTTTTGGCAGACTAGCAGAAAGACAAAGGAATCACATTTGATGATGCATCAGAATCTACCATGCAATTATGTACATTTCTATTGAAAATTTCAAAAGTTAATAAAAAAGGTGGGACATTTTTGCGAGTATTAAGAACAAAATTTTGCTTATTTTTAGTTGTTGTCTTTGAAATTACTTTATCTACATTTGATACGGTTTTTTCAGTGAGGTCCCTTTTATTTGAGGGTTTAGGTGTTGTTTTAGCAGGGACCTTTTGAGCTGTTTTAGGACTGATTTCTACAATTTTCTTGCTGTTCAGATTGTTGTTTTTACTATTTTCTGCAATGTTTTGAAGCATTTTCTGCAAAAGAAAAGGAAACTTCAAAAGTTCGTAAACAAAAATATTAGATCTAAGTTTCTTTAGGTCTTCGATCAAATAATATTCTAAACTTGGGGACGCTAAATTCTATTTTTTTTAGTTTGTTTAAATTGTTTTTGAGGCACATTAATACCTATTTCGGAAGAGGGTTTACTCTGAGTTTTGCTTCTGATATTGTAAGGATGGAAAATTTCAAAATTGGCTTGAAAAATACTGTTGGAAAAATGCCCAAAGATATTGGGAGATGATTTCTCTTCTTCGGTTGTTTCCTCTTCAACCACACCTTCAAAATTCTTAGGGGGGACTGAGTTATCATGTGCTTCAAGGATAGTCTGTATAGCATATTGTAAGCTTTCAAAATTCAGACCCTTAGGGGTTGGGTTTGGTCAGTTTGAGGGAAAAGGTTTTATAAAAGGAGGTTTGTAACTTCCTTTTCTTGAAGATTATTTTTCAGTTGATCTCCTCAAGTCTATGACTTGATTTGATAATTTCTGAACGACCTTTTGTAAACTTTCCAAATCCGAGGTTTTGGATTGAGTTTTGGTTTGGGGAGGTCTAGGAAAAATTTCTATTTTCTTCTTAGAAGATGGGGTTATCTCTGACTCATTACTAAGATTATCTTTTAAGCTCAAAATATCGTTTTTGATTTGTCTTGCCTCCTTGAAGGCTTCTAGTAACATTGACTTCTTAGACCTTTTAACCCAAATTGCTACATTCTAGTGTAGAGCTTTGGTGTAATATGCCACAATGAGGTTTTCCGCGGGAATTGAATCAATGGGGATTTGATTTTTTAATTTGAGGAACCTTTGGTTAAAATCTTTTACTTTCTCCTTAGGGTTCATCTTTAAGCTGGAGAGTTCCATGACTAAGAATTTAGGAGATTTATCATATTCGAACTTCTCTAGGAAACAAGACTTGAATTTGTCCCACGATACAATGGTGTGAGGTTGTTGGCTGAAATACCATGTAGAGGCATTGCCCTCAAACGTGTAAGGAAAAAGTCTACATACTACATCTTCATGTTCTACACTTCGGAGTCTAATGGCTAGCATGAAATTTTTTATGTGATCTTCGACGATTTGTTTAGAATCAGGATCGAACTTAGGTAACCATTTCTCCCAGTGTTTTGGTAAAGGGTGGTGGGGTCCAGGTATGGCCACAATGTCTTGGTCGAGCCAAGGTCTGGTAGGATTGTTTTGATTTTCCATGGGTGTATGTGGCGTCAAAGGATGAGATGGTTCAGATGATGCACTACTTTTGTCAGAGGATTCTCCTTCTGAAGAGGAAGGAGATGAATGAGGTGGCGAAGGTGGAATACTGGATCCTCCGACTCCCAGAGTAGGTGTATGGTCAGGATCTATGGGATTTAAAAGTAGACCAATGCCTTCAAGTTTCTCTTTGATATCAGAGAAATCTAGAGGTTGATTCAGTGGCTGACCAAGTTGTTTGATATAGGCTAAAACACTGTGTGTCCTTAAAAGTGTCTGACAAACAATTTCTTGTACGCTGGACCCTTGAGGGTTTGGTGTTACTAGTTCAATGGTAATCTGGGGATTTTTGTTTGAGGTAGTTACTATTTGAGAGGTAAATTTGTTGTCAGAATAACTCCTTGTTACTATAGGGGAGTGAGTGTGTGGGGGAGGAGTCTTGCAACTTCCACATGCCATCAATTGTATTCAGGCCCTCCTAGCGCCATTTTTTGACGGGCGAAAATGATTGTTCATCAATTGGAAGAACGAGTCCGGTCCAGGGTTGTCTAAATAACCCAATTCATTTGGTGTGACTCGTTCCAATGGGTTTAATGGCTCCGTTAGCCGATCTAAAAGTCCTAAAAGTAAAAAAAAAGAAATAAAAGAACTAACTATTAACTAACCACTTATATATATATGTACATATGTATAATGTAACTATTGTAGATATATTTAAACAATATATTTACTTATTTTATTTATGTACATGATATACACGTTGCAAGTTTTAATCTAAACTCACAAAACTCAATGTGAAAAATGACTGCTTTGAAGAAGCAAATAAAGAAAGCACATAAGATATTTTTTCATTTTTTCTTTATTAATCTAAACTAATAAGAAGAAATAATATGAAACAGAAGTATGTGGATGGTCAAAAGCCAGAACATATATTCGAGTTTCAGTAATGAATAAACGACAAAAAAAAAACAAAACATAAATGAGCTAACCTGTTAGTGAGTTAATCGATATGCATCCAAACATCTGTATGATTAGAGAACATCCAACCACCTTGTCCAAGAAGGAAACCTACAATGAACCTTAAATATGTTCTGAATAAATGCAGAACAATGTGTTGACAATTGATTTTTAATAACATAATGAATGATGCAAATAGTTACTGTGATCTTATGATTGCAAGCAATTACATTTGAGATAAATCTAATTGTAACAATGTGCATTTAATCATTCAACTAAAAATTAAAGAGAAATCCTGTCATTTGAGTTGAATAAATGATCACTCTGTTTAGTATCCGAAGCATCAAAATATGGACCGTATTTTAAAAATAATTATCCAAAAAACATAACAGATTGTGAAGTCTAAAGCTATCAACAACTATTAGTTTATCAAGATAAACAAACCATAAACAAAAACACCATTTATAGGAAGCTAAAGCTGAAATGTAAATTTCTGTTCCATTCAAGTTTGTGAATTAATTGTCCACCTTCATCCCTAGGCCAAGATGCCTTCATTACAAAAATATGAAGTATTTAACGAGTTCAGGCAAACTAAGCATCCTATCTTCTAATATAGGATCAAATCCCAAGATGATTTACTAATTACAAAAATAGAGCATGATAAAACCACTCAATATCAAACTGTATCTCCCAAAATTATAAAAGGTTTGTTTCTGTTTACAAAATGAGCCAAATAAATGGCTAATTAAATAAGCCCATAAATGCTCCATCTCATTAGATCAACACAAGATACACGATATCCTGAAAGGAAAAATGAAATAAAGAAATTTAGATATTAATTTAACCAATATTTTCCAAAATTTCGAATGAGAATAGACTGGCTACATAATCTGTTGATTTTATTGCTAGTCTTATTTTAAACAACATAAATCTAATTCAATCAATATTAATAAAAAAAATCAATAAAATAACAAGTAAGATAAAAACAAATCTTTACCTTTCAACTGAATGCCAAAATTTGGCTCATAAAACCTTAGATTTAATCATTGCTTTGACACACTCAACATTTTATTATTATGACATTTCCAGTTCTTTTCAAGCATTTTCCTTGCCTTTGTGCACTAAACTTGATTTTGTGGTTTTCACTTGTTAATGAGTCAATATGAGCTGCAAGGGTCTTTTTCTTCGCTTGAAGGAAGGGGACATCTGTGTAATACTTGTCTATCCAAAGTAAACACACCTCACACCGTGGATCTGGAACAGTTGGTTGAGGAGAAATATGACTGTGCGTAAAAATGCTTCCACTATCCACTGTGGTTTTTTGACCGAGTTTGATCCCTGGAAAATCTTTGTTATGTTTTAGGCATGGTGGCAGATTATCTACAAAATCGTAAGTGTGACTGATATTCGATTTATGGTAATTTGGGTATTCCTCCTCCAAGAACTTTTCAATCTTAGAATCAGAGCTCTCATGGACCTTGATCGCTTTGATCGAGCTCACATGAGCTTTCTTTTTATTCCGTAAACTCCTTGAGATTAATCTCCCAACTCTTTTGTTATTAAAACCTACATATGGATTTTTCCTTGATAGTTTGTGTGAGCGTTTATTGGCGTTCTTTGCCACGGTATTAGGGAAAACATCCTTCTCACACTCAGGAGATTGAAAGACCCTAGGGTCAACATCCTATTGCTCAAACATAGGCTCATCGAGTGTGGCCCTATCACAGAGTTCTTTGGATAAGAAAACTGGTCTGTCATTGGAAGGGATAGGGGTTTTTTACATCATAGGCTTATCAACCACATGAACCTCTGCAGGGTTGGATGTATCCCAATCATCTCCCTATAATTTCAAATTATGGACTAACGACATCCTAATGAACCCATGGTGGAATAAACTAGAATTCAAACTCTGCCTTTTATACCTCTTAGCCATTTTATATAAACTTCTCAATAATCAAAGTGGCATGTTCAATTGGAAACCGATGAAATTCATTAACAATATTATGTGGTAAAGAAAAATGAGGCCGAAGTGACCTTCACATGTAATGAAATGTCTTAAAACTGCCAATAAACCGTGCCACCTAGTCTTTAACAGAGATATAGGCATACCTTTGTCACGACACTAGATTTTCCGCGAGGTAAAGAACAAACTCCATGACACCTCCTCCAACTTGAAATTCTTAAACCATTTTTTCTCGTTAAGGGGAAGGCCTGTTGCCTGGCTCAAAAATTCCTTGGTGATTTCAATTTGAACATCACCCACTTTGGCTCGGCATCCATCGAAAGAGAGGGCGAACTCCTGGGTTGCTTGCAAGTTGTAACCTTGGAATTTATTGAGAAACTCAAGCCAACCCTGAGTCTTAAGGTATTCATTCACATCATCATGTAGAAGCAAGGTTTGAGATCCATTTGGTTTGACACAGACGATAGGGGCCATATGGATTCAGACAAGCAGTCATGAAGGAAGACATAAATCACTGTAAGCATGAAGGGTTTCAAAAATAGAAGAAACCAGGGAAAAAACCAAAGGAATAAAACCCACTATTACCCTAGCATGATTAAATGAAGGCACGAGGGGTTTCATATGACAATCAAACATTTTGTGTAATGAATTTCCAAGAGTACAGAATGAAGCCCAAGACTTAGCTTGAAATGTTGGATCTGTTGATTTCAGACTGCCACCTCCAACAAAGTATAGGGTACAACTAGGTGTACTCGAACTTGATCATTGTGTAAAGGGTGGAGTTGATTTTCTAAGGTTAGGAGAAGAGGTGTTTTACAAACCAAATCATAATGATAAGAAAAAAAGATCTACCAAGAATCAATTCTTGGTCTATTATAAAAAACTCAAGATATATCTCATAATCAAATGAGAAACTTATAACAAAGGTTTTATTGATATATGATAGACTTCAAAGAAAACAATACTCATTAAAATATTTGTAAGAACATCAACCCTCCTTGAGACATAAGCCTTCGATACAATTCACAATATGATCATAATGCTTCATTCATGCTTTCAGTCATGAATGAAGCATGAAAATGAAAAGAAAAAGAACAATTGACACAACCTCTTTCAACTAAAAAGTCACCTTCAAACAACAATACTTGTGACAAAGCGTAGGTAGGTACAAGGATTTTTTCTTTGTCGATTTAAAAGGTGAAAATATTATGGAGCTGTCAACAGACTGAAAGCGTCTGTTCTATCTGTAAATATTCTTCAAATGTTTATGAAGGGGCATATGCTTTCTCACTGCAAACCTTGCCAAGTCAAGGGTATGATTGTAGACAATCATGAGCTCTTCCATCTGATCCAAGTGGACCTTGTCTTCTTATTTAAGATGAGCCATTTCTTTTCTTGCATCTCTAAGCTACTTGATAAGTCTTTTGTAGGTATGACTATCAGGAGGGACAGTGGCATGTACAATCTCACTAGGATTTTTCTCAGACTCCTCTTCCTCTTTCATGGGAAGTGTCTCATCTACCTCATAAGGTTCCTTGATGGATTTACTTTTATTCTTATTTCTCAGCACATGGGTTTCATCTTTTCTTTCAATAGGATTTTCAATTCCTTTCTCAGATATTTTATCTTTACCCTCCAAAGGTCTTTTAGTACCTTTATCCTTACCCTTCTGTATAGGGGTTTCTTATTTCCCTTCAGTAGGATGAAAACTACCTTCACCCTTCTTTCTTTGGATAAGGGTTTATGATTTTTCCTCCACAGGATTTTCAATGCTCGTACCCATCTTCTTTTGAATAGGGAGCTCACGTAAGGACTGCTCTTTGGAAACCTCCTTAGGAATTGATGACCTTGTGAAAGATATTTTACCTTTTATTTCAACTACTCGAGGAGAAGAGGCAGAGAGGAGCTTCTTCCATTTCTTGGATGCAACTTTGGTAGAAGAAGGCACCTCTTTTAACCCTGGTGGAGGAGGTGGTGGAAAATATCTTTGTGAAGAAGGACAAACTTCCTCCTCAGCCTCTATGACCTGCTTGCTGATATCTTGAACTTGAATATGGATTCTACCATTTATCTTCCTACTGTTCCCTACTTTAGAATTACTGGTGGGTGACAAAGGACTTACCTTCTGTGATTGAGGATTTGGTGCCAGATCCAACTTGAAATGAGAGGTAACCACAAAATGTTCCCATGAAATCTCTTTCTTACCCAATTCCTCAGAGACTAGCATTCTGATTAATCTAGAGTGGAAAAGGATAGAATCCACTTCTTTAGATTTTGCCTATATCCTGTCTGACATTTTACCTATACTCCTCAACAAGTAATAAGGGACATTCATCTCAACCTTACTAGTAAAATGTAACAACAACCTTATATGGTACTGGTACAAGGTGTTGAATCTCCCTTCACAAGTAAAATATCTCTATATGATCTTCAATAATCTGTCAAATTGTTCAATTAGTTGAGTCCGTGGCATACTTTTGGACAAGTTATTGGCTTGATATTCAGGCTTAAAAATATCTTTTACATAGGCTAAACTTAAATCCATGGCTTTGAACCACCTTTTACCTGTAATGGGGATCCCTGTTGCTGTTGAGATAGAGGCTTCAGTAACCTCAAACTCCAAATCACCAACCTTAGTTTCCTTTCCATCAATATGTAGTGAAAACTATCTTTCTACCTCTGGATGACCTCTCTACATGTTCTGACAGAAATAGATACACCATACTCTTTGAAAGGCCTCTCTTGCGATGGGTTCTGTGTAAAAAAGGTACATGTCCACTGGCTCTGTCCTAATCACCTTGCCACCTTTGTGTGTCTTCCTCGATTGAGGAGTCTCCATGGCTTGGGATGAGGATTTTTGAAAGGATTAAGGGATGGTAATGATCACGAAGGATTTGAATAGGGCTTCAAATAGATAAGGCTGACTCTTTCAGATGGACTGATGCTAGTAATCCAATCTAGACTTTTAGGAATTAAACCCTTAGGCTCATATAGGTACTCTAGAGTGTAAGCAATGAGGAGGTAGTCTGAATTTGGCCCTCTATATTTGAGTGAAAACGCCAAACCCTAAGGTGAAAGGAAGAAAATAAAATAGAGTTGGTTTGAACAGCGCCTCTGGGTAGCGCAACACATACATAGAGGATAGGCTATTTATAGGCTTGTGACTTTTAATGGTTAAAGAAAACAACAATGATCAGACCATAAATACAGGTAAAGAGACTTACAGGTCCAAAGAGGAGAAAAACAAGGTTACTATGCAAATATGGATCCCTTACTACTGTGCTAGCTTAGCAAAATGAAAACCCAAGAACAAATTTCCTGTGAAAATTAATACACATAGGAGGTAACATGGGATACCTGTGCAATGGACATTTATTGAGATATCCAACTCAATTTTAGGATGAACTTTGAGAAAACCTCGGCCCTAGAATCTTTCTCAGCATTGGATATGGTTGACATGTGATCACCTGATCAGAACTTATGAATTTGCGCAACGCAACACTGTTGAGTCTTTCAAATTAAAAACCGTTACCAAAGCTCATAAATGAAAATATTTGAAGGCATATTTAATTGAATTCTGACACTAAAAACAAAGGACATGACATCAGTCATGGAAATCATGACTTGAGGTGGAGGTATAATGAACGTGATAGGCGCTACAAAACTGCCTGATGAGTAGGCAGCGCATCCACATCAAAATGTGATCGGATAGGTAAGCGAGGAAATTGAGGTATGCCTATGAGGTCATGAGTGAGGAGAGAGGAGTGTCACATCACTCTAGTCATGGGAGGGATCAACCTAGGGACAAGTCATGAAGGGGACCAAAATGAGTCATGAGCTAAAATGGTTAAAGGATCAAAAACCAATTTGGGGATCAAATAAGAGCTAAGACTCAAAAAATTTGATCATCTAAGGGGTCCTACCAAACAAAAATTTTAAAGGGATGAGACTTTTAAAAGACAAATTAAAATCTAAGGCTTGAAAAATATTGAAAACAAACTAAAAGACCCAAGGCAACTTGGTGTGATAACAATATATATTTCTTTTCCTTGTATGTCTTGTTGTAAACAATGTTCAAGTAAGTGCTAGTATGCTTCTTTGAATTCAATCTATGGGCTTAATACACACTATGAAAAATTATTATATAATTATTATGGATTGTTTGAACTACCCACATCCATTCTACTTTGGTTATATTAGTGGTGGCCCTAAGTTTATTGGTGATTGAAACAAAATCATCACACTGTGCAAATAAGTTTATATTTGTGATTACAACATCTATAATTAATTTATCATTATTATGCTAAAATGGGATTCTGACACTTGAGGAAGACCCAAAAAAACCATGTCCTTTCTAACCTTTTTAAAAAATGAAGTATAGGTCATATTTGAAAGAAATGGTGGTGTCTAAAGACATCGTTTCACTGAATCACGAGCAATCTCCACGAGAGCACAAATAGATCTCCTGATGATGGTAGATTGATCACAAGGATCATCTATAAAAACATTTTAGTCATGGACCAAACCAAAAATCATGAGATGGAGTGGTTGTACTTGTCCATAAAACATGGGTATGTGATCTAAAGTGGACATGATCAACCAATAGTTTAGTCAGCATTTGACCCAAAGAATTGATCAAATTCCTTAACTGAAAAGGTGAGGTTTACAATGGAACCACATGTTCCAACAATAATATGAGATGTTCCCTTGTTCCATCTTGATGTTTTGAGTGCATTATATGTAGAGAATTATCTGAGTTTTGTTCCAAAATATTACTAACACTACCCACTATTGCAATAGTATTAAATCTATATTTTGAAATCCACCATTACAATTCACTACCTTCTAGTCACCATTTTTAAAGATATTCTCATGGTGGTATAACTTTGTTCTTTTTCTTCCATACACATGATACCATGCATTTTTATAGATGTATAAGGTGGTAAGATTCATTGCAAGTATAGTTATCTTATATTTTCCCCTTGTCTAATAATAACAACATTTGATGCTAGAGAATTTGGCATAAATTCTCTTCTTGAATTTTCATTCAAGAGACACACTTTAATATCCTCAACCATCAAATCCATCATTATTCAACCTACTTTTATAACATGCACTCATCTTTTGGTGTTTCAATTGCTTGTATGGAATTTTTGTCACAATTTGTACATCAAAATAATCTATAATGCCCATAGGTGGATACAAAAACTACAAAGGAGTTTTTTTCTATCATTTCCAATAATTTGACCTAAATTTCCCTTAATATCACATCTAAGGGGGCACCACTAAGGTCAAGCAAATGGTTTGCAAATATTTGGTGAGAACCTTCTAATATGGGAAATGTTGATTGGATGAGGATTTGTTTTATTAAAAGTATGAATTCATTGCCATTTTGTGGTGTAATGTGAACTACCTCTCCTTCTAGAACATTTGAAATTGATCACATGGTGATATAATTTGGCTCTAAAGTAATCTAATCAGTTGGATTCACCTTTAGTCTCAAGAATAAGTATTGTTGTGGTATTGGTATATTTTTCTTGGTGAACCTTCAAATTGGTTAATACCTCCAACCCTTAGGATATAACATGTTTTAAAATCCACCATATTACTTATTGTCAAAGGTTCTAAACTACCAAGTTCCAACTTGAATGGGAAAATGCTACAAGGAAATAGTAATTCATTCACTATCACACCAAATGATAAATACCCCAAAATATTTGATCTAGGAGGATCTTGGTGGCCATCCACCTTGTCCAACTGGCTCAAAACAGGTTTTTGGCAAATTACTATTTTTAGCAGTTTTTCGGTTCCTGAACTTTAGGGGCCATTTTGAGGGCCTAAACAACGTTTTTTCACAATCAAGAACCTCAACGATACTTAAAGGCTCATATTGAGACCCCTAAATGAAGCTCTTCTTCAATACCTTTCCAACAAGCTATCGTGCGGACTAAACGAAGATCGTAAGCAAAATTTACGACCCTGGGAAGTTGATGTACCCCTACGGGGCCCACATGACTTTTGGTGCTTCATCTCCTAGGGTTAGTTTTTTGGATGTCTAGGATTTTGGAATTTATGTTTATTGTAAAAATTCCTTCATAGCCTCATTATACTCATCTTCTTGCGAATGAGGGTAGTCATCACATCTCTTCTCAGAGATAAGGTGCCACAATTCTAACAAGCTTGTTTTTAGTTTGCATTTTACAGTTTTCAACATATTTCTTATTTAATAGAAGCCAAGTTTTATTGTATTTATGTTATTGTTCACCGTGTCTCTGTGTTAATAATATAAATCTATGCTTTCATGTTGTTCCACTCATAAATCTGGATCAGTGGTATCATAGCGGTCTGTTCCTTATTGTTTTCTTTAATGTATGTCCCCGACGCAGTCAGGGTATAGAGAGTTGGGTCTCAAGCTTGTTTCTCCCACAGACAACTTCTCTCGCATGCCCAATAATCCATACATGGCGGGAGAGAATAAATACAATGGGATAGGAAATCCTTTCAAAATTTTGCTCGAGGAAGCCTTTGAGCAATAGAGGAATGAGATGATGGAAAAATTTGCACAAATCCTTCGACAATTGCCAACAAGTGACACATCTACCTCAAGCAGAGGCGCCACCCACTTCAAGGTACAAATCAATTTTTATATTCCTATATTTGAAGGTCAAATAGATGCTGATGCCATAGATAAATGGTTAAAACTTATATAAGGGTATTTTTCTGTCCATAAATTTTTCGATAGAGAAAATATTACATTTTATCTCCTCAAGGTCGTCCCCCATGTCAAAGATTGGTGGAAGACTTTCTGTGAGAAAAAGGAAATAGAGGGATCCACATTATTTGCAGTTGCACCCACTTAGGGTTCCTTCAAGGATGCTATTAAGGAACAATACTACCCTGTTAGGATTTATGATGACTTGTATACAAGATGGACCACGTTGCGGTAGGAAAGAGACCAAACAATGCCATAGTTCACTAATGTCTTCTATAAATTGCGCACCAAGTTGGGTATTAAATATTATGAGCGAAATATAGTGCTCAAGTACTGTGACGGTCTTCATAGATACATACAAATAGAAATGGATTTTTGGACATCTCATCCTTGGGTGCGACCTATCAATATGTCGTCAAAATCAAGCATAAGTTGAAACAAAAGACGCGGCAGTTTGGGTTTGGGAACCCCTCATAGAATAAGTAGGGAAAGGGTAGCCCTAACCTTAGGACAACTAATCCAAGCCATAAGAAAAGAATGACAATGGGCAGATGAAGAAAGATACAAGGAAGTGGTGCAGCTTCCATAAGAGCCCCTAACATAACACTGTTGATTTCTGCTCAAAGAAGTCATTGGTGGCTAAGGTAAAATCCTCTGAATCAGATGCGAGTTTTGACTCTGAGTCAGAACCAGAAAAGGGGAGATAGATCATTGATGCGGAACCAAGTGAAAATGTTTCTACCACCAAGATCCAACCTGGTGAACCTCATGAGCTAGAGTAAGGAACGCACCTCTTTCATTCATAGATGTGGGTAAAACGCACTCCAATGCACTTCATCATTGATAGCGGTAGCTAAAAGAACCTCATCTCAACATAGGTCATCAAGAATCTAGCCTTGTTGACAACGCCGCACCCGCAATCTCACACCATCAGATGGCTCCATCAAGGAAGCGATCTTCGTGTCAGCCAACAATGTCTCCTATCATATGGAATCAAGCCATTCAAAGATGAGGTATTGTGTGATATTTCTCTCCTTGAAGTTTGTGATGTTCTTTTGGTCCAACCTTATTTATCGAAACTCCATGGTATATACGAGTCTAGGCCTCACAATGTTATTATTACTTTGAACAGGAAATTATACATGATACCCGAGGTAGTCCCACCTAGTGTTATTTACTTGATCTCTTCCAAGCAATGCAGGAAGGTTAATTCTCAAGCCGAGAAGTTTGTCTTCTTCGTGATTCACTCTTAGAGTGAGTGAAAGGATGTAGCCATATCCACGGCCTCTGCAACTGACCTCTCCATGCAGCAGAAGCAAGTGGATAAGGTTGTGGAAGAATACAAAGACATCTTCTCATCACCTACTGGGGTACCTTTTCAATGTAAGGTCAAGCATCCCATCGATCTGACCCCTGGCGCACCGCTACCCAATGGGATAGTCTATCATTTCTCTCTGCTAGAAAATGTGGAGATCAAGCGTTAGATCCAAGAGATGCTCCATAAGGGGCACATATAACCAAACTCATCACCTTGTGGAAGCCCAATCATGTTGTTTTAGAAGAAATACGGGACTTGGCAACTCTACATTGATTACCAGGACCTAAATAAAATCACAGTAAGGAACTAGTACCCGATTCCCTGAATCGAAAATATCCTTGACCAACTCAAGGGGCCAAATACTTCAGTAATATTGATCTGAATTATGGCTACCATCAGGTCCCAATAGAACCAACAAATGTATGGAAAACTGCCTTCAAGTCAAAAGAAGGTATTTTTGAATGGTTGGTCATGCCCTTTGGTTTGAAAAATGCCCCAACAAATTTCATGAGGATGATGGAAGATATCTTGTGGCCTTTCAATAATTATTTTGTGGTGGTGTATTTGGATGACATCCTTGTCTACAACAAGACTTGGGAAGAACACTTGTGACATATTCAACATGTTTTGCACACTCTACAACAACACAAGCTATATGCCAACTTGGAAAAATGATCCTTCGACATGGAAAAAGTCTAGTGCCTAGGACACATTGTTGATGCACATGGTGTGCATGTTGATCTAGCCAAGATCCAATTCATCTATGACTGGCCAGCCCAAACCACGCTCACTGAGCTTCAAATATTCTTAGGCCTTGCCAATTTTTATCGAAGTTTCATGTTTGGATTCTCCCATATTGCATGGGCCCTCAGCCAAATAACTAGAGGTGGTGGTAAGGAAAAATTTGTGTGGGTCTAGTCCCAACAGAAAGCATTCGATGATATGAAGCAACGCTTGTGCTCCACCACAATGATTTCATTACCTGACCTACAACAACCCTTTGAGATCAAGACAGATGCTTTAGAATATGTTGTGGGTGCAATCATCACTCAACACAACCACCCCATGGCCTATCATAGTGAGACACTATCAGATGTTTTCCGTAAGTACCCTACTTAAAAAAAATAAATGTACTCCATTGTGCAAACCTGCTATGAGTGGAGGCATTTCATTCTCAGGAAGGAGATACTCATCCACACTAATCATAAGTTGTTGCAGTTCATGTAGACACAAGGAAAATTACAGAATGACCACCATCATAAGTGTTACACATATTTGTAGTAGTTCCACCTCAACATCAAGTATAAAACAAGAAGTACCAACTAATTTTCTCATTTCCTCATCTGACCTCCAGTTGTGACACTCACCACAATGCTCGATTCTTGTGGCTATGAGATCTCCTGATGGCCCCATCTCTATGAGACAAATCTTGATTTCTCCAACACCTACCAAATGTTGGGATAAAACACAACTGTCACTAATTTCCATCTTCAGGACGATATGTTGTGCCATCTAGCTATCTATGCGTTCCATCAAGCGAGCGAGTGAAGCTGATTTGGAAATCCCACTACAGTCAGGTGGCAGGACACTTCATCATGGAAAAGTAAATGGAAGTGTTGCAATGACATTTCTACTGGTTGAAACTTCGACATGATGTCAGCAAGTATATTCGGTCATGCACTTCCTACATTATTTCCAAACTAGCCATTAAGAAACAAGGCATGTGCACTCCTATTCCTACTCCTAGAAGGCCCCGGGAATCCATCTCAATGGACTACATGTTGAGCCTTCCCTCCACCAAGTGGGGAAGTGATTGTGTTTTTGTGGTTGTTGATTGCTTTACCAAGATGGTGATTCTGTCCACTTGTAAGAAGAGAATCACAACAGAGGCCACTGCCAAGATCTTCTTTGAACATGTGTGGGTACACTATGGGATCCCACAAAGCATTATCTCAAATTGGGATAGTCATTTCCTTAGCACATTCTAGTCGAGCCTCTAGTCACTGCTGGACACCAAGCTCACCAAGTCCACTTCCTTCCACACCTAAATGGATGGCCAAACAAAGTTTTCCAACCAGATGATCGTTCACATCCTGCGCATGTACAATTCCAAGCACCCTCGCAACTAGGATGAGAGTCTTCCCCATTTTCAACATAGCTACAATAGAGCCATACATAGCTCAACTGGACACAACCCCTTTCAGGTCTGGTTGGGATTTCAATCATTGGGTCCCATGGATGTTTCACTACCCCTTGCAGCAACCCAGGCAGACTCATTGCATGCTCCAACTGGATCTGACAAAGCCACCAGTTTCATTAAGAGGATCCAACACATCCACTACTAGGTTCAGGATATTTTATAGAAGTCCAATTCCAAGTACAAACAACACCATGATCAACACTAGGTGCCACACGAATTTCAGGTGGGAGATAAAGTTTGGTTGCACTTGTAGAAAGAACGCCTTACAAGGCCTCATCGGAAGCTTTGTACACTCCGTTATAGACCCTACACCATCACCAAGGATGTGGGTGACAATTATTTTGAGCTCAACCTTCCCCCATTCCTTGGATTTCACCCAATATTCAATGTGGACCTCCTTCGGCCTTATTTTCGACCATTATTGGACACCTCGAAGATAGAAAAATAGTTGATACCAACATAGATCAACCCTGATTGCATGGAACATGCATCCACTAATCATATTGTGGACACACAAGTCAAGGGAACTCGCTAGAAGAGGATCCAACTTTATCGGGTTGTCAAAGCATGACAACTCCTACACCAAGGAAAGTGGCTCACCTAGGGGAAAATTCAACAAAAATTTCCTCATCTGATGTGGGAACTCAACACAATGGAGACCATTGCTTCCTAAGGGGGAGGATTGATCTAGGAGGATCTTGGTGGCCACCCACCTTGTCCAATTGGCTCAAAATAGTTTTTTGGCAACTTACTATTTTTAGTGGTTTTTCGGTTCCTAAACTTTTGGGACTATTTTGAGGGCCTAAATGACGCTTTTAGTAATCGGGCACCTTAATGATATTTGAAGGCTTTGATTGATCCCCCTAAATGAATATCCTCATAAATACCTTTCCAACGAGCTATTGTGCGCCCTAAATGGATATCGTATGCAAAAGCTACGACCCATGGAAGTTGATGTACTAACTTACCCCAACGAGGCCCACATGATTTTTGGCGCTTTATCACACTAAGAGACCCATCACTAGATTGGTACATGATCCTAGATGTAAAAAGTCCGCAAGGAGTACCAAAGACTATTGCAAACATAAAAAAACTACCTGTAAACAAATTTTAGAAGCAAATCTCAGAAGACCAGTACATGAATGAAATGATTGAAATCGAGAAAAAAACCAGGCGAGTCTATTTGGGAGATTGATCAGAGGTTAAAATGTATGAAAGGTAAGTTGAAATATTGTTACACATTATTTTCGTCATCCCTATGATCGTTAATGATGTAAACCTATTTGTTTCCTTCAGAGGGGTTAGTGGCCTGAGTTCCTGAAGAAAGAAGGGAGAAGAACTTTTCCTGAGAAAAGAAGTTGCATTCTCCTTTCTAAAAACCCTATTAAAGAGGATGTTTGTAGGTTTCTATATAGGAAGGGTGCAAAAATTCCTGATTTTTGTAGGCTACACCATAGCTAGGACGCGAAGTATTCATAGGTTGCTATATAGGCAGGGTGCTAAAATGCTCATACGTGGGAAAAACGAGCATCTTCTCGATGCTTCTAGAAGGAGAAACTTCCATTGTGAGGTGGCATCCGAATGGTTTGGATCTTACTCACTTTCATGATTTAGTGGGATCATCCTAACCTCCTCACCTTATCCTCTTCAACTTATAAAAGGAGAGGAGCTCTCATGGAGAAGGTTAGCTTTTGATTTTGGAGCTTGGATTAGATTGAGCTTTGGAGATTGTTAGCTTGGCTAGATGAGCCATTTTGTCAAGATAGATTGTGAATATTATCATATCTATGCTCTCAGAATTCTTGGAGTGGAAGTGTGTGGGGAATGAAGGAAATTTGGAAGGGACCTTATGACATCAAGGCCATGGTTGTAATCTCTCTTTCACATTTAATATGATACAGTAATATAATTCTTTCCTATAAATCTTGTTGTGTTTTATTGTATGATTCCTTGATCACATACATAGCTTTATATTAAGTTTATGCTATTACTATCACTTTGGTTGGTTGCATTCTTTTGCATGTTCATCATTGTATGAGCATTGGAATGGAGCTAGGATGGCGATGGCGAGAGGAAGCGGTGTTTAAATGATATGTCACCTATCCCTCTTTATTTAGTAAATTCAATATCTAAAACTTAAGGAAAGCATCATATTCTAGTGTGTTTTGTTCTAGATCTAGGTGGATCTAGGGAGATCAGTTAGTGTCCACACCTACTGATTTATCCAATAACAAAATTGGTGACTCCACTGGGGAAACAGATCGTTTCCTAGTTAGTATAGTTTCCCTTGCTTTGATTGCTTGATTTTTGGTCTCTGAGTCTTTGGGAGATCCATCCAGACTCTTTGGATCTAAAAGTTCACTTAGATGTTTTGTCCTTTTTCCAAAATATCTTTGATTACAAACAATCTTGCACTGTACCTATTTGGAGCCTGCGAAAACCCTTCATTTTCACACCCCACTGTTTAAACCAGTGCAACCTGTTCGCACCCTACATGTGTTTAGACTGTGAAAATACCTGATTTTCGCACCGCACCCCACTATTAGGCTGCAGAATCATTTGTAAAAACTTTTGGATTGGGTATTGTTATCTTTTGATGCCCACTTTTGCTTTGATCAGCTAGATTGAACTTTTGGAGCCTATATTAATCTGTTTACAGTCTACTTGACATTCTTTGAGTTTCTTTTAGTCATCTTTGCTTTGTTTGGTTTTTAAGGATTAGTCTCTTGCTTTGAGTGTCATTCAATTACAAAGCCTGTGCTTTCTTTAGAATTGTTTAGGGAAAGATCAGAGTTCTTCTGAATAGTTTTCTTTAAAATAAAACTTTTAGTTTGGGTTTCTTTGTTTTAAGAAAGTTAACTATTGTTTTTAGTGAAATTTTTGAAACAAAAAGATTTAATTTCTTGCTTTATATTAGATTGGGGGAATCCTTGCATTTGAAGTAGCGAAATTGCATGACTCTTGGAATTTTTTGGTCTTAAATTTTGAAAATTTTCCCCCCTCATGGCCGGGGGGGCCATGAATTGTGTATTGGTGTACAGTCTCTTTGTATCATTTCTTGAAGATATTGATATTGATGAGTTTTAAAATTTTGGGACATTATGCACCTGGGAATGATAAATGTTTTCTCCTTCTCGTAGCATAGCTCTCATTGAAATGAAAATATTGCATCTTCATCTCTTTGCATAACTTTCGAGTCGATCAAAACACCATATTGTCCACGCCATTTTCCTTTTGAGTAACAACAACCTTAAAAATAAATCTCTTATAAAAATTGATTAGACATTTTTTTTTTTAGCAAACCTACATTAGATTATGTTAATGTTTTATGCTGATATTATAGTTCTTTGCATTTCATAAAGATAAGAGCATAATAACCACAAGATCACTGAGAAATACACATCCACAATAGACACAACATTTATCCTGGGAAACCCTCTAGGGGAAGAAAACCC
>ML839920.1:26217-42471 GCA_009831015.1 Picea engelmannii | reverse complement strand
AAAAACTTCATGGGCTCCCTCCTGATTATTAAAAGGTGGCTTGCTTGGGAGATCAGCTTAGGAACCCGTGTAGTTTTGGGACACGATCCCTTTATTGGCTTCTACCCCAATTTTAAACTTACTTCTTCACTTCTCCAGGTTCTGAACAACTCCAACTTACACTCCTTAGCTCAAGCAGTGAATTCTATGGATACCGGTAATTATCATTATTGGCTGGAGTCTGCCGAGATCGGATTAGTTGATTTACACAAAACAGAATGGGACAGTTACATTTATTTTCTAAGATACAACAACATTCACCTCAATAATTCAAAGGATAAACTGGTCTAGTCCTGGAACAGATCTTCAGGTACAATCACTGCAAAAATTGCATATTGGTCCATTTTATTTTTAAATAATATGGAAGAAAGGTAATGGCGGTTTCAAGCTATTTGGAAATTGAAACTCCCAACCAAATTGATTTGTTTCATGTGGATGTGTCTTAATGAATGCATTCTCACTGGAGTAAATTTTCAAAAAAGAGGAGGTATTGGGCCCACGACCTGCAATCTTTGTTTAAAGAATGAAGAAACGACTACACATTTTTTTGTGGAATGTCCCATTTCACAAAAAATCTGGAATGAAATAACAAAATTCTTGAATATTGAATGCATTTGGAATTTTACTTCTGTGGAGGAGAACCTGAAAAATTGGTTCTTACAATTTCCAAAACTCAGACACATCCCTTTTTTGGTCTTATGGGGCATCTGGAAATTCCGAAACAAAATTCTTTTTGAAAATTGGAACAGAATGGATCAAATGATAGACATAAACATTATCCTATCATTTAAATCAAGATATTTAAGCTTAATTAAATTTCCGAAGGAATCTAGCAGAGACCTCATCTTTGAAATCCGCAACCGCAAATGTTTCAAGGAGAGAAAATCACCAAATTCCTTTGGAATTTCGAGAATAGTATGCTTCCATGCAAACACCACCATCTGTTCCAGGTGCTTCAACTGCCCTATGGACTTCGGAATTTTTGAGAGAGGAGCATCAATCCGCAATTCCCGCAACTGCAAAGGGGCCTGCAGTACGTTCACGTGTTCCAATTATTATAAATATAATAGATGATTGTCCTCTACAGAACCCTTCTGATTCGTTTGAGTTCTGGGGTGCCCAAATAATGTTAATGTATATATCCCTGAAACGGATTATAAGAATTATGAGCTTGAAAGCATATTGAATATTTTTTTTTTATTAGGAAGTTCTCTCCGTTGATACGCTATTTTACTTATTGAGTTCGTAAACTCTTCCAATTGATATCTTAGCCTTAAACATTTCACCCTATTTTATATGTTATTTTATTTATTGACTTCGTATATTTAGAGTGCACGGAGTTTATTTACTGCACGGAGTTTATTTACTGCGCTGAGTTTACTTAGTGCGTGGATTTTACTTAGTGCGCAGAATTTATTTAGTGCACAGAGTTTATTTATTTGTTTGTGTTGGGTGTTTGTAAACGCCTTAAGCCAAACTGCGATGTGTCTCTGTTTTTCACATTTGGTATCAGAGCTAGTAGTTTATTCTGCAATTGCTTAGTTCATTGTAGATTTTTCCTGTTGGTGCCAAATTTTATTTTCTTATTTTCCTACTTGAAGGTTTATTTGATTTCTTTCAAATTTTTATAAATGACTGCGTCTGGTAGTAGTTCTTCTCAAGTTCAGATTCCTATACTGAGCGAGAAGTCATATGACTCTTGGTATATTCGAATGAGGATGATTTTGCGATCTCAGGATTTGTGGATTTATGTTATTGATGGTTATGCTGAGCCAGCTGATGTAGCGACAGAATTGGCTCTCTCTAATGCTGACTGTGTTTTGTTGAAGGAAAACAAAAAAAAGGATAACAAGGCTCTTGGATTAATCCAACAAGGGTTAAATGAATCCATTTTTATGAACATTGCTAGCACTGCATCTTCAAAGATGGCTTGGGATAGTCTTGAAACTAGTTATCAAGGTGTGTCAAAGGTGAAGACAGTCAAGTTGTAGAACTTAAGAAGGGACTTCGAAAATCTAAAGATGAAGGATAATGAAAGTGTTGATAATTTCATGACTCAAGTGATGAGTGTTGTGAACCAGCTCAGACAGTATGGAGATGATGTTGAGAATAAGAAAATTATTGAGAAAGTGCTGAGAAGTTTGCCTAAGAAGTTTGAACCTGTAGTTGTACTCATAGAGGAATTTAAGGATTTAAGTCTAATGCAAATTGATGAATTAACTGGTTCTCTTGTTGCTCATGAATCCAGGCTATCTAGATATGAAGAAGGATCATTAGAGCATGCTTTCAAATCCCAACTGCATGTTACCAGAGGCAGAGACAGAGGAAGGTTTCATACTTGTGGAAGATGAGGTCGATTTTCTGGTCAATGGGACAACAGAGCTGAATCAGAGTCTAAGCAGAAGTCCCAGTAGAATCCTCCTAATTTAAGAGGGAGCAACAACAAACCCTGGCAGCAAGAAAATCAGAGGTATGATAAAACTAAAGTACAATGTTATTATTGTAAGAAGTTTGGGCATTTTGCTAACAAATGTTGGAAGAAACAGGCAGATGCTAGAAAAAAACCTACACATATTACAAATGAGTCCGAGGATCATCAAAATCCTGTGTTTTTGACCTGTAATGTCACTCAGGAAAGTGCAAATGATATTTTGTTTTTGGATAGTGGTTGCAGTAACCACATGACTGGTAATAAGAGTTTATTTTCATTTATTGACCATAGTATTCAGTCTGAAGTAAAACTGGGAAATGACTGTAAGGTTATAGTTAATGGTAAAGGTGTAGTTCCAATTTACACTAAGAATAATCAGAGAAGAAATATTGAAGATGTTTATTTTGTGCCTGGTTTAAAATGCAATCTTATTAGTGTTGGACAGTTGTTGGAGAAAAAATACAGAGTGTTCTTCAAAAACAAGGTATGTACAATCTATGATAAATTTCCCAGCAAACAGTTGATGGCAAGAGTAGAAATGACCAAGAATAGAATGTTTCCACTTGTTATGAAAAATGATTTGAGTGGTTCTTTGAATTCTTATAAAGTTGGAAGTTTAGATGAATCTTGATTATGGCATTTGAGATATGGTCATTTACATTTTGGTGGCTTAGATCTGTTACAAAAGAAACAGACGGTAAAGGGGTTACCTTGTATTCAACAACCTGCAAGCTCTTGTGAGCGCTGCATACTTGGAAAACATCACAGAGAGAAATTTGTTTCAGGTGTTCCCTATAGAGCAAAAGATCCATTGGAAATTGTCCACACAGATTTATGTGGACCTATGCAAACACCTTCTTTAACTGACTGTGTTTATTTTATGACTTTTATTGATGATTTCAGTAGGAAGACTTGGTTGTATTTGTTGAAACAAAAGTCTGAAGCTTTTGATGTTTTTAAGATGTTTAACTCTATGGTTGAGAATGAGAGTGATCGAACCATTAAGATCCTAAGGTCTGACAGAGGAGGGGAGTATAAATTGAATGAATTCATTGAATTTTGTGATCTTCATGGAATTAAAAGGCAGTTTACTGCTCGATATACTCCACAACAGAATGGAGTGGCTGAAAGGAACAATCAGATTATTATGGATATGGCTCGAAGCATGTTGAAAGAGAAGCATCTTTCAAATGAATATTTGGGAGATGCAATTCTTTGCTCTATTTTTATCTTGAATAGAAGTCTGACCAAGACCGCGAGGGATCGTGTACCTCAGGAAGCCTGGGATGGTAAGCCTTGCAATGTTTCTCATTTTAGAATTTTTGGATGTGTTGCATTTGCGCATATACCTACAGAAATGAGGAGAAGTTGGATGACAGAAGTGAGAGATGTATCTTTGTTGGATACTGTTAGTGCAAATTATTGCAAGGGGGTGCTTTCTCTCCAAGATTCGAACCCGTGGCGTAAATGCGAAGAAATGGGGCTTAAAGAACCCATCAAATGCATTTTATTCAAAGGCCGCAGGCATGAGTGCCAAGCGCAACACACATAAGAAGTCCATTTCGGGCTTAAGTGTTAGCAGATGGGTGATCCGGGATTCAACGACGATGATCGATCGATGGAGCAGATCGTCGGTCATTGGGTAAGCCAGAGCCACGGAGTTGAATGAGTTTTAGCACGTGGGAGGGCCGCGTGGCACACAATTGGGCTCTATCGCCACTTCGTTCATTGTGAATTTGAAGAACAAGGATCAGCCTCTTCCCAACTGCGAAACGCGAAGTGCCGAAGGCGCCCAGTGTTGGGTCCACAATCTCGCCGAAATGATTTAGGCCGTCCATCCCAGAGGAGCACGTGGCGCACGATTGGGCTCTATTGCCACTTCACCCATCGTGAATTTGAAGAACAAGGATCAACCTCCTCCCAGCCGTGAAACATGAAGTGCCAAAGGCGCCCAGTGTCGGGTCCACGTTCTCGCCGAAATGATCCAGGCCGTCCATCCCAGAGGAGCACGTGGCACACGATCGGGCTCTGTCACAACTTCGCCCATCGTGACTTTGAAATACTTTTTCTCTACAGCTGGGATCCCTGAACCGTGAAGTGCCGAAGACGCCTAGTGTCGCAACTTCAGACATCGCGACTTTGGAATGCAGGGGTCTACCCCCTCCCATTCACGATACGTGAGATGCGAAGATGCCTTGGGAACGGGCCTATGGTCACAGCGCAAGGTCGTATGGGGTAAGGACAAAGAAATCAAAGGATGTGGAGCCAATATGTTCAAAAGAAGAGGGATCATGTCTGTTGTTTTTTGAAGCCAAATCCATCCGCCATGTGACAGGTTGTTTTTACAGTTTTAGTCACCAAGGGTTCTGAATACTAGAATGAGGGAATTTCCCGAAAGGAGGAGGATCGAAGCACCTTAGAAAAAGGCTCCAGGTCATGACCATGGGGTACAATGAGGGAAGCTAGCCCCCGAGCTCGGGAAGCGAGCGCATGGTCATTTCTTGTGATCGAAGTTTCGGTTGCTCGCCATAGAGGGGAGCGATTAATGAAAAGTAGGCTAGTAGCTGAAACTTCAGTTCTAGCCATGAATGTGAGGCATGGAGATTCTGGAAGGCAGTCTACCCAAGACCATCCGGTGTGCAGATTGATCTGAAAGGCCCATGTCGATATGATGTTCTTGTCCGACCAAAGAACCTGCACACGATAGGTTGGACTTTAATGTCTCAGCTACCCTACTGATGCCAAGGGAGCGCACTGCTCTGAGTATATATTCTCAATTGTTGTATTTTTGTAAGGATTGATGGTAGAGCAAAGCTCCCGATTGTAAAGTTTTAATAGACACTCTAGTTCTCTGGTTATATATCTGTATGTGAGATTTCTTGTTTTATAACAGACAACTTTCTTATCCCATTTAGTTTCATCTCATACTGAGAGAGTTCATGATCGAATGATTCGTGTGAATTATTGTGACTGTGTTATGATAAAGGATTTATTGTAAAACTATTATATTCTCCAGTGTTGCCTATATTTGAGTGTAAGAAGATCTTACGTTCAAGTTTTTCTTCTATAGGCGGTTAGAAGCCCGATGCCTACAACAGCCCTCAACTTTTCCTCACAGAAGTCTTCCTCCTATTCACCCTTACTACAACTCACTGTCTGAAGTTTAATTAAGACCTCACCTACCTCTGCATGTCCAGCCTAGTTTCGGAGTTAGAACGATATCATTCCGAGTTTTCTTCCACTTGATCACCCTCTATAAACAAATCATGACATAAAACGGATGGGCGTCGGGCTCTGCTCCTACTGCAATCCAGGAGTGACTTCCAACACCAACATTTTTGGTGTCGTTTTCGGGGACGAAGTTGAAAATTTTCCCCGAGATTGAACGACATTGAGCCTCTAATTATGAAGGTGCATCAGGCATCAGAGCCTCTGAATATTGTTGTTGTGCACCTGGCGACTCCATTGTGACAACTCCATTGTGGCGAACCTGCTGTTTTAATTGTGGCTTTCAGAGGTAGACACATGCGGTCCCATCCACAACTGCCTCTAGCTATGCTTGAAGCTGAGCCATAGGCGAATTTCAGAAAATGAAAGGCCCCTCGAGGAGAAACTTCCACCGCCGAACCAGGTAATTTTCCATCTCCTTCTGTAGAAACCCCTTTTTCTTCTCCTTAGCTTCGCAGCAGACCGTTTTCTGAAGCCTCCCGTTTCCTGAATTTCGAAAGTGTTCTTGCTGAGTTGTCTCCTCTTGGTTTTGGACTAGAGGGAGAAACCCTTGTCACTTCCCTTACCCCTGTAAGCTTGTTTCCAGTATCTCCAGTTCAAGCTCCTTCCCCTCTGATTTCTCCTCCACCTAATATCCCTATGGCAGGGGAAAATCCCCCTATGACCAAAATGGAGGCTATTATAGCTGCTAGGTATGCTCCCCTTGTGTTACCTCAGCCTCTCAATGCCCTTTCAATAGATGGTTACCTCAAGCAGCTGCCGAAGTTTATAGGTGAGGGGGACATAACTGCAGAAGAACACCTTGAAGCCTTCTACAGTTTTACAGACGATCATGTTATCATGCATGCAGATGTATGGATGAGGATTTTCATCCATAGTCTTGAAGGTGAGGCTAGAAAATGGTTTAGGGCCCTGCCTCCTGGATCTATTGATGGGATTGAGGCTTTGGATAGTGCCTTTTTGAGACAATGGGGAGACAAAAAGGACTTCATGTATTACATGATTGAGTTTGGGTCTTTGAAGAGAAATGAAGGAGAGTCTGTCTCTGACTTCTCCAAAATATTTAATAAAATGTACAATAATATCCCCACCGAGATAAAGCCCTTCGAAGACTCTACAAAGATCACTTATGCCAGTGCTTTTGATCCTGATTTCTACCTCCTGCTGAGGGAAAGGAGAGCCACCACTATGGCTCACATGCAGGACGTAGCCATGGAAGTAGAGTCTAACATATTGGCTGTTGACCAACTTAGGAATAAGGCTAACAGAGACATATCTAGGAGAAGAACAGAGTCCTCCCCATCCCATTCCTCTCCCCTTCCCCTTCAGATGGATGAGGTAGCTAAAGTACTGAAATCCCTTTCGGTTAGGATGGAGAAGTGGGAGTTAGAGGGGAAGCCCATGTACAGAAACCCCCAGAATACTAATAACAGAGGTTTCAGGAGGCCTTGTAACAATATGCCACAGACTTTGCCAAAGGAACAAAGAAGCAGAGATAGGGATGATCAGAGGATTTAGACCCCTCTCCAGAATATCCTAGTTTCTCATGAGGAAGGGGAGGAGGTGGATGAACTCTACCCTGAGATCCACTGCATTGAGGACACTTCCTCATTTCCTCATTTGACTCAATCTGCATATGAAGAGTCCCTTATCAACACTCAAATCAACGAGTTGAGTAAAGGGGAAAAGGCCAGCGACACTCCTAACAGATACAATCTCAAGTCAAAAAATAAAGAAGGGAATTTTGATAGCTAGGATCAACCCCTCATAGCAGAAAGGCCTACTAAAGCTGCAACAACCACTACTAAAGAAACGAAAACTCAGAATGCTTCGCCAACAACCAAGGAACTTGTCTCCGAGGTAAGGGAAGCTCTTAAGTCTCTCTCCTCCTTTAGTTTTGAGCATGAGATTCAGAAGATTAGAATTCCTGTACCCCTATCCGAGCTAGTTAAAAATGAAGATTTCAAAAAATCCCTCTCCAAACTGCTACAATCTGAGCCCCCCCAGCCTTCCACGGACTCAATAAATTTCCAAGATGAAAAGACAACAGTTGTCCTAGGTCCCATGGTAGAATATAGAGATGATTCATCCCCTCCTTTCTACGCATCCCTGAACATACATGATAAAGTGTTGCATAACTATCTCATGGATTCAAGGGCCTCCCATAACCTTATGCCCAAAATAGTAATGGAAGAATTGGGACTGGAGGTGACAAAGACTTATCATGATTTGTACTCTTTTGATTCAAGGAGGGTGCAATGCCTTGGAGTCATCAAAGACTCGGCGGTCTCTCTGTTTCAGCTGCCAATGAAGAGTGTGGTCATGGACATTGTGGTGGCCAACGTTCCTCCCAAGTTTGGCATACTAATGTCAAGATCTTGAATTAAAAATCTTGGAGGAACATTACAGATGCATCTCACATATGCTACTATTCCAGTCTTTGGAGGGGAACACAGGAGGCTGTATAGAGAATCCCAGCTGGCCTACATTGTTAGAGATGAGGAAAACCCTACCAATCACCCTATCTTTGCGCTATACACTGATTTGGGATATAGTTTGTTACAGCTCACTGATGCTCCTGAAGCCCCTTTCCAAATAAAAAAGCACCCCTTATTTGATCACATAACACTTCCTCCAACCACCTTTGTTTGGAAAATGTTTTTCGACAGAGCTTCTTCTAGCGAAGGCGCTGGCACTGGAGTGGTATTTGTGTCGCCTTGTAAGGAATCCATATCCCTATCATACAATCTTGAATTTGAAGCAACTAATAATGTGGCAGAATATAAAGCTCTTGTTCTAGGTTTAAGGGCCGCAAAAGAAATGGGGATTGAGGAAGTAGCGTTCGAAGATGATGAGTTGATTATCCAGCAAGTCAAAAATGCTTACCAGACTAAGCATCCTCAGCTCAGAACTTACAAAAAGGAGGCATGGGACCTGATTGACAATTTCTTCTCAGCTTTCAACATCTCTTTTATTCCAAGGGAGAAAAATGCTTTGGCAGATTCTTTAGTTATTTCAGCTAGCCAGTTCAAGATCCCTCTGCTGTCTATGGTCAAATATGATGTTGAGATAAAATATAGGCCCTCTATACTAGACAATGTCAAGCATTGGAAGGTATTCGATGATGATCTTGAAATCAAAAAATTTCTCCAATCTGTTGATGAATTTTCTGTGTTGCATATTGATCAGGATCCTGACCTTGAAGGTGACCCTTACCTTGAGGTGTTTTTAAATGAAATTGCTAATCACTAGATTATTCAGCTGCCTAGCAATCACATTCCAAAGGGACTAGTCCCTTTAGAAAGATTGTTCGATGGGAATGATGTGGCAGTAAAGGGTAGGGTTTCAGATGAAGATGTTGACATAGCTGAGTGCAACATTGGCACACAGAAGGAGCCTAAGTTTGTCAAGTTGTCGAGTAGTTTGACCATAGAACAGAGGGTCGAATATACCGAGTTATTAAGAGAATTTGTTGATGTGTTTGCATGGACCTACGAAGACCTCAAGATATATGACACATCTGTCATTGAACACAAGATCCCACTGAAGGAGGAGGCTAGGCAATTTAGGTAGAAGCTAAGACAAATAAATCCCATGCTGCTGCCTATCATGGAAAAAGAAGTGAAGAAGTTGTTAGATGCCCAAATCATTGTCCCCTTGAGATATTCTGAATGGGTGGCCAATTTGGTCCCAGTAAGAAAGACAAGTGGTGAAATCAGGCTTTGCGTTGACTTTAGGAATCTGAACAGAAGCTCAAGAAAGGACAATTACCCCCTACCTAAGATGGAACACATATTGCAGAGGGTAACTGGTGCATCCAGGATATCCATGATTGATGGATTTTCTGGCTATAATCAAATACCAGTCATGCCTAAGGATAGGGAAAAGACAACCTTCACCACTCCTTGGGGCACATTCATGTATGCCAAAATGCCGTTTGGACTAATGAATGCAGGAGCAACATTTCAACGAGCCATGGACATAGCCTTCATCGGGGAGAGAGACCAGTTTGTTGTGATCTATCTAGATGACATCACAGTCTTCTCCAAGTCTGATAAAGAGCACTGCTATCACTTAAGGAAATTTTTCTCGAAATGCCAGAGGTTTGGTCTTTCCCTAAATCCTAAGAAATCTTTGTTTGCTATGATGGAGGGAAACGTTTTAGGCCATATAGTATCAACAAAAGGAGTGAGAATTGATCCCAACAGAGTAGAGCCAATTCAGACCCTATCACTTCCCAGGTTTAAAAACGAATTCCAGGCCTTTCTAGGAAAGATGAACTTTCCGAGGAGGTTCGTCTCAAATTTTGTTGAGATGGTGAAACACATCACAACCATGCTCAAAAAGGGGAATGAAGTGAAATGGACCACTGAACCCAGGGAATCTTTTATCCAAATAAAAAGGGCATTGACTGAGGCACCTATGTTGATCAATCCTGACTATTCCAAAGACTTCCTAGTTTTTTCTTTCGCTTCTTTTGATACAGTAGCAACGGTCTTATTGCAGAAAAATGAGGAAGGGAGAGAGAAACCCATTTCCTTCTTCAGTAAAGCATTAAGAGATGCAGAAATCAGGTATGAAATCATGGAGAAACATGCCTATGCCTTGGTGAAAACTCTCAAAGCTTTCAAAGTCTATGTATTGCACTCAAGAGTGACTGCATACATTCCTTCAGCCTCTTTGAAGGACATCCTTGTACAACCCGACATAGATGGGAGAAGAGGTAAATGGATTGCTAAGATCCTTGAGTTTGACCTGGAAATAAAGCCCACCAAGTTGGTTAAGGGGCAGGGTTTAACCAAGCTACTGGTTGAACCCAATTGCAGAGCCTTGGGGGCTAGTCTGATCAATACTTGCTCAGGAACTCAGCAAGTTGATTCGCCCAGCCAAATCTCTCAGGTGACTTGCCACTAACAGAATGTGCCTGGTATCGAGACATCTTGTACTTTCTGCAGGAGTTAAGGCCCCCTGATGGAATGAGTAAAAGTAAGGCAAGATCTTTAAAACTCAAGGCGGTCAAATATTGCCTCATTGACCAGGTCTTGTATTGGAGAGACCCTCTAGGGGTGTTGCTGGGGTGTTTGAACCCACAGGAATCCCAGAAGGTTATATTTGAATTCCATAACGACCTTTGTGGAGGACATTATTTTTGGAAGACCACAGCTCACAAAATTCTCAGAGTTGGGTACTATTGGCCCACCTTATTCATTGATGTCTGTAGAGAAGTCAAAGCTTGCATCAAATGCCAAATGTTCTCAGGAAAGCAGCAGGTTAGATCACTTCCATTGAAGCCTATAGTAGCTTCAACACCTTTTCAACAGTGGGGGTTGGAATTCATCAGGGAAATCCATCCTCCCTCAAGTGGCCAACACAGATGGATCCTGACTGCAACAAACTATTTCACCAAGTGGATAGAAGCTGCCCCCACCAGGAGTACATCACACAAAGTAATTATCAGCTTCTTGGAGGATATCATAGCCAGATTTGGCTGTCCCAGTAGGATTTTCACTGATAATGCTGCTTCATTCAAATCTGAGCCTCTGATTAAGTTCTGTGAGCAGTTCAATATCTCGCTAATTCACTCCACCCCCTATTATCCTCAAGGAATTGGACTGGCAGAATCCTCCAATAAAAGCCTAATCAAGCTCATTAAAAGATTATTGGAAGACAATAAGAGGGCTTGGGATTCAAAGATCAAATTCTCTCTATGGGCCGATCAAGTGAAAACGAAGAAATCCCTGGGCACCTCGCCTTTTCAGTTGGTTTACGGAACAGAGGCAGTTTTTCCCACTTAGCTCGCCTTACCTGTAGCGAAGTTATTTCAAGATTATGAAGGAGAGCTGAATCATATGGTCAGAAGGATTCATTAGATAGTGGAAGCACAATAGATCAGGGAATAGATGATGGACACAACTCATAGTCGTCAGTAGAAGGTCAAACAGGCCTTTGACAGGAAGGTCAGGAAGAAGGAGTTTGAGATCAAGGATTTGGTGCTTAAGTGGGATGCACCCAGACAGGATAAGGGAAAACATAGCACGTTTGACGCCCTCTGGATCAGGCCCTTCAAAATCTCTGATGTTTTCTCAAATAACACGTACATGTTGCAGGATCTAGAGGGTGAGGAGGTTTTTAACAGCCCAGTAAATGGGCATTTTTTGAAGAAATGTTTTGTTTGAGCCTTAGACGGCTCCTTTGTTTGTAAATATTGTCCTTTTGGTTCTTTGTTTATTCTTATTTTTATTTTTATTTTTCATCTTAGTAAATGACTCCATAGCCCAATAGTAAGGCACTGAAGCTGCAAAATGAGTTCTTAGAGCATTGCAGGGACGACTCTATCCCCCATGGAGCCTAATGTTAGCGCAAATTTTTGCAAGGGGGTGTTTTCTCTCCAAGATTCGAGCCCGTGGCGTAAATGCGAAGAAATGGGGCTTAAAGAACCCATCAAATGCATTTTATTCAAAGGCCGCAGGCATGAGAGCCAAGTGCAACACATAGAAGAATTCCATTTTAGGCTTAAGTGTTAGTAGATGGGCAATCCAAGATTCAACGACGAGGATAGATCGATGGAGAAGATCATCGATCATTGGGTAAGCCAGAGCCATAGAGTTTCACGAGTTTTAGTGCATGGGAGGAACGCGTGGCACATGATTGGGCTCTATCGCCACTTCACCCATCATGAATTTGAAGAACAAGGATTAGCCTCTTCCTAGCTGCGAAACGCGAAGTGCCGAAGGTGCCTAGTGTCGGGCCCACAATCTCATCGAAATGATCCAGGTCATCCATCCTGGAGGAGCACGTGGCACACGATTGGGCTCTATCGCCACTTCGCTCATCGTGAATTTGAAGAACAAGGATCAGCCTCCTCCCAGCCATGAAACGTGAAGTGTCGAAGGCACCCAGTGTCGGGCCCACATTCTCGCCAAAATGATCTAGGCCGTCCATCCTGGAGGAGCACGTGGCGCACGATTGGGCTCTATCGCTACTTTGCACATTGTGAATTTGAAGAACAAGGATCAGCCTCCTCCCAGCTGTGAAATGTGAAGTGTCGAAGGCACCCAGTGTTGGGCCCACATTCTCGCCGAAATGATCTAGGCTGTCCATCCTAGAGGAGAACGTGGCGCACGATCGGGATCTGTCGCAACTTCGCCCATCACGACTTTGAAACAATTTTTCTCTGCAGCTGGGATCCCTAAACCGCGAAGTGGCGAAGGTGCCCAGTGTTGCAACTTTGGACATCGCAACTTTGGAATGTAGGGGTCTACCCCCTCCCATTCATGATACGTGAGATGCGAAGATGCCTTGGGCGCGGGCCCACGGTCACAGCGCAAGGTCGTATGGGGTAAGGACAAAGAAATCAAAGGATGTGGAGCCAATATGTTCAAAAGAAGAGGGATCGTGTCCGTTGTTTTTTGAAGCCAAATCCGCCAAATCCATCCGCCATGTGACAGGTCGTTTTTACAGTTTTAGTCACCAAGGGCCCTGAATACTAGAATGAGGGAATTTCCCGAAAGGAGGAGGATCGAAGTGCCTTAGAAAAAAGCTCCATTTCATGACCATGGGGTACAACGAGGGAAGCTAGCCCCCGATCTCGGGAAGCAAGCGCGTGGTCATTTCTTGTGCTCAAAGTTTCGGTCGCTCGCCATAGAGGGGAGCAATTAATGAAAAGTAGGCTGGTTGCTGAAACTTCAGTTCTAGCCATGAATGTGAGGCATGGAGTTTTTGGCAGGCAGTCTTCCCAAGACCGTTTGGTGTGCAGGTTGATCTGAAAGGCCCATGCCGATCTGATGTTCTCATCTGACCAAAGAAACTGCACACGATAGGTTGGAATTTAATGTCTCAGCTACCCTACTGATGCCAAGGGAGCGCACTGCTCTGAGTATATATTCTCAATTGTTGTATTTTTGTAAGGATCGATGGTAGATCAAAGCTCCCGATTGTAAAGTTTTAACAGACGCTCTAGTTCTCTGGTTATGTATCTGTATGTGAGATTTCTTGTTTTATAACAGACAACTTTCTTATCCCATCTAGTTTCATCTCATACTGAGAGAATTCATGATCGACTGATTCGTGTGAATTACTATGACTGTGTTATGATAAAGGATTTATTGTAACACTGTTATATTCTCCAGTGTTGCCTATATTTGAGTGTAAGAAGATCTTACATTCAAGTTTTTCTTCTACAGGCTGTTAGAAGCCCGATGCCTACAACAACTCTCATCTTTTCCTCATAGAAGTCTTCCTCCTATTCACCCTTACTACAACTCATTATCTGAAGTTTAATTAAGACCTCACCTACCTCGGCATGTCCAGCCTAGTTTCGGAGTTAGAACGATATCGTTCTGAGTTTTCTTCCACTTGATCACCCTCTATAAACAAATCGTGACATAAAACTAATGGGCATCGGGCTCTGCTCCTACTGCAATCCAGGAGTGACTTCCAATGCCAACAGATACAGTGAAGAGTCTAAGGCATATAAACTCTACAATCCCATCACCCATAAATATGTAATCAACAGAGATGTTCAATTTAAAGAAGATGAAGCTTGGGATGGAAGTGTTGACAAATCAATTTCAGAGGGAGTTGTGTTACCCCGTGAAGATGATGATGGTGTTGAGCAGGCTGAAGGAGATGGACAGATGGTTCCACATGCACATATGCCTGCAACAATAGGTCCAACAAGGCAAGCACCAGATTATATCCCATCTCAATTTAGAACGCCCAGAACTCATGAGTGTGGTGAGCCATCTGGACATGGTGGACATCAATTAGATTCACAGGTAAGTAGTGAATCAAATCCCACTTTGGCTTCATTAAGAAACATATTTAAAGGACAAAAGACTAGAATCTTAAGAGAATTGTATGATCATAATGAAGAAGTAGATCATATTTCAAATTTTTCATTAATGGCATGTGATCCTGTAAGTTTTGATGAAGCTGCTAAAGAGGATGTCTGGATAAAAGCAATGGATGAGGAGATTGATTCCATTGAAAGAAATAACACTTGGGATCTTGTAGATTTACCTGAAGGTAAGAACAATATTGGTTTTAAGTGGGTTTATAAGACTAAGATGAATGCAGAAGGTGAAGTTGAAAAATACAAGGCAAGACTTGTAGCTCAGGGGTTTAGTCAGCAACCCGGTATTGATTACAATGAAACTTTTGCTCATGTAGCAAGAATTGACACTATGAGGATGGTATTAGCTATTGCAGCTCAAAATAAATGGATCATGCATCAGATGGATGTTAAGTCTGCATTCTTGAATGGATATTTGGAAGAATAGGTTTATGTAAGACAACCTCCGGGTTATGAGATTGATAAGCATAGAGATAAAGTTTACAAGTTAAGGAAGGATTTATATGGATTGAAGAAGGCATCCAGAGTTTGGTATAGTAGGATTGATGAATACCTGATTAGTGTTGGATTCAATAGAAGTCCAAGTGAACCAACTCTGTATACAAAGGTAAATCAAGAAGGTAAATTTTGGATTGTCTGTTTGTATGTTGATGCCCTGATTTTTACCGGAGATCTATCTGTAGATGATTTTAAAAATGCCATGAAAATAGAGTTTGAGATGACTGATTTAGGATTGATGAAGTATTTTCTTGGAATTGAAGTGGATCAATCTAATGATGGCATTTTCATTTGTCAAACTAACTATGAAAATGAAGTATTGAAAGGGTTTAGAATGTTGAATTGTAAACCAGCTGCAACACCTATGGCAACTGGTATTAAACTTAGAAAGTATGATGATGGATCATATGTTGATCCAACTTTGTATAAGAGGCTGGTTGGAATCCTTATGTACTTAACAACAACTATACCTAATATCATGTTTGTTGTAAGTTTGATTTCGATATTTATGGAGACTCCGAAGAGTACTCATTGGCAAGAAGGAAAGAGGATCCTGAGATATGTTGCTGGAACAACTGACTTTGGTATCCAATACACATCAAGTTTAAACTTTGAGATGATCAGATATACTGATAGTGATTTTGCAGGTTCCATTGATGATAGGAAAAGCACATCTAGGTATGTGCTCAGTTTTGGATCTGGAGCAGTGGCATGGGCATCAAAGAAACAACCCATTGTGACTCTATCTTCTACTGAGGCAGAGTATATTGCAACAACTACAACTGCATGTCAAGCTGTATGGATGAGAAGGGTCTTGAATGAATTATTGCATGACCAGAATGATGCAACCCAAATTGTCTGTGACAATAAATCTACCATTGCACTGTCAAAGAATCACGTCTTTCACAAACAGAGTAACCACATTGATACAAGGTATCATTTCATTCGAGAGCTAGTAACTGGTAAATAGATTTCTGTTCAGTTCTTCATATTTGAAGAACAATTTACAGACATATTTACGAAGCCTTTGGGAAATGAATTGTTTAAAACTCATAGAAATAATATTGGGGTTTGTAAGCTGTAATGCATGTTGGTTGTGGAGCCTGATTATCTTCCTGATGCAGAGGTCCTTTGCTTTCAGCCGTGTCTATACCCCATGAAGTATTTACACCCCATAAGTATGTACACTCTTCCATGTGGGGGA
>ML839920.1:2529-21992 GCA_009831015.1 Picea engelmannii | reverse complement strand
GAGGGAAATGTATTGCGGCTATGTACAAGGGTGAATATTGTATTCTGAGAGAGGAGACTGTGAGAGAAAGAAGAGGAAGTTACAGCGGGTTTTGCTGTAGGTTGTATCCCTTCATTTGCTGGATAATAATAAAGGAAGGACCTAAAAATTTCTCTGGTGGACGTAGCCCACACTAGGTGAACCATGTAAATCTGTGTCTCTCTTGTATTGTGTGTCTTTTGTGTTTTTGTTTCTGCATTTGTTTTATTTTATTGCTCCGCGGTCCTGTTTTTCTAACAATGCATTGTTTACAACAATTTTGTTTTACTTGTTTTAGTTTGTTTTTCTTTGAAATGATTAAGAGGGATTATGTCAGGATGTAATCATTTCACCGCCTCTGTGCAAATGGTAAATCAATGGCTTGAATTTTCAAGACTCGAGAATTAACCACTAATTACAATTTTGTCTTACATAACTTAAACGATGGCCGCCTTAACCATTCAAAGAAACCAGACACCATCACCACCTTGATTAAACCTTTTAGAAGATCGAAGGGGTAGTTTGTTAATGTATATATACCTAAAACAGATTATAAGAATTATGAGCTTGAAAGCATATTGAATATTTTTTTTTTATTCGGAAGTGTTCTCTCCGTTGATACACTATTTTACTTATTGAGTTCATAAACTCTTCGAATTGATATCTTAGCCTTAAGAATTTCACCCTATTTTATATGCTATTTTATTTATTGAGTTCGTATAAAGATGTTGATGTGTGCACGGATTTAGAGTGCATGGAGTTTATTTACTGTGTGAAGTTTTTTTACTGCGCTGAGTTTACTTACTGCGCAGATTTTATTTAGTGCACGTATTTTACTTAGTACGAAAAATTTATTTAGTGCGCAAAGTTTATTTATTTGTTTGTGTTGGGTGTTTGTAAACACCATAAGCCAAACTGTAATGTGCCTCCGTTTTTCACAAATAATAGCAAATAAACATACAAACTTTTAATTCTGGGCAAATTTATATTTACCTGCGATTCCTATTGCCAAAATGTTTCCAAGTAAAATCCGTCCACTTCTAACACCCTTAACTTCTTCATTGGAATACTAGGGAGGGAAGAACATGAACAGTTGCGATGCATACCTGGCAGAATATTCCCGATGAAGCATCCTAATTCCCCACAATGCAGTTGTTTCCTATGCACAAATCATCAATGTTATCTTTCCCACCCCAACGACGAAGCGACCATCCTAGATGCTTCCCAAGCTCTCTTCCCATATCTCGGAGATGATCATGCATTCTTATAAAATTTCCAGTTATCACACCCAGCTTGTTAAATTCCACGTCCACCTTGACAAGGCATTTGTTCAGTAGACTTTGAAACCCTGTGAGCCTTTCCAACCTCACCCGTCCCATACTCTTATGGAGATATTCCTGTTTTCTCCAATGAAAAAATAGGCAATGTCTAGGAGTATCACAACCACATAATTGTGGCTAATGAACCCCGAAAGGCATATTTAATTTATAAACCTTAATTTTAGCATAAACCCTAATTAGGGTTTGTAAATAAAATATGTTATCTATTCATTGTGGCTATGCTAATGGAGGCAATAAATGAATTTACCATAGAGTCATTTAATACAATTGACTGGTGAATAACTGAATCAAGACCTCTATTGGACTCCATGCAATCATTAACCAAGGGAAAACTCGAATGTTATCAATATTAATAACTTGTACTTCAATAAAGCGATTTGAAAATTGTCATACACAAAAACTCATATTGTTAAAGTGATGGGTGATTGGATCAATAGATTAATCACTTTTCAATCGTTTTGTGATTCATTATATCAGCTGGAAATGCATATGGTAATCGTTTGTGATTCTTTTTATCGTCCGGGGAAGCATCAGGGTTTTCAAGACTGACCTTGGAGTACTGGAATCGTTGATTACAAGCGAGAAAGCAGATTTCATTTTAGGATGCCTGGCATCCTCATTACCACTGACATGTAGAAAATGAAACGTTCAGTGACTATGATAGTTTTGGTTTGTTGTTGTATCGCAATATGATTAACGCAGGCTAAACATGGCATCCTCTCACGCTCCATAAAAGCTGAACGCCTACCCCCAATATGATACGTACAATCGATGGTAATGAGGTAGAGGTAGTGCGTGCTAACCATTCAAATGTGTCTTCTAGAGATATTAATCCTTTTTAATCATTTAAACGTGGCAATCACATAGAGTTATAGTAATTTCTTAATATGATTAGGTAAATGTGAAAAAGTAAACAAGTTAACGGATGTATTCATAAATGCAAGGAAGTTATGAAGAGTAAATCTAAATCATTGATTTAGGAGGATGACGAAGAATATGCTAGCATCTTCAATTGCTAGCCATCAGATTAGGATTATAGATTAAAAGATCATTAATTGTGCCCATTTCTAATAGGTGTACGCCTTTCGGCGTAAATATTTGTTGTTCGTCTCTACGAAGTGAATCATAACTAATTTGAAGCCTCTTTTTTATCTCTTCGGTAAGTATTTGTTAGTCTCTCCAACTCGTCTTTCCAACAAGATTCATCGGTGTTTCCATAAAGAAGCCCCCCAAAGACTTTTAGTGATAAAGGCAATCCATTTCAAGCCCTTAAAAATCGACTAACCAGATATTGAAATCCTCGCAATGGATGGGGTTGGCAGAAAGCATGCGAACATAAGAGCTCTCTGGAGCGTTCTGTATCAAGGCCATTCGATTGATAAATCGATGGCTTTTGTACTCTTGACCTTACGAGGACATCCTTGTCATGGGATGTGATCAAAATTAAGATATTAGGTAGTAGGGATTTATCTCTAACGGGAAAAAGTGCATGTACTTGATTCTCGTGATCTACATCATCTAGAACTAGAAAGACATGAGAAGATAAGATTGAGAAATGATTCTTGAACATCTCTATACCTTCATCCTTGTTGTCTATCGACTGCTAAGATGCACTTAATCCCTTCAAAAGTCTTCTCTACAATGAAGGTAAAGATTTTTTAGCATTTTCTCTTATATCAAATAAAAACAGGATTTATTGTACTTTGAACTCTTCTTGTTGAAGAGTTCTTTAGCCAGCATTGTCTTCCCCACTCCACCCAAGCTGGTGATGCCCACAAACTGAACCCTTCCACTGTGTCGCTACAATGATACTTTCTTTTCAAAATATTTCACCTTCTCATCCAAACCCATAGGATATCTGGCCACGTTCAACTTTCTTTTTGCCTTTTTTCAATACAACTTCGACAACCTTATCCACTAGTTCCCCCTCATCACTAGTTATTTACAAGAAAAATAAACATAACTATTATTTAGATTATATAATTACACCGATAGGTGTACACCTATTGGAAATGGACACAAATAATGATCTTTTAATTATAAATATTAATCTTATGGCTAGCAATTGAAGATGCTTGCATATTCTTAGTGGTCCTCCCAAATCAATGAATGAGATTTAATATTCATAACTTTCTTGCATTTATAAATTCTTAGGTTTACTTGTTTACTTTTTCACATTTACTTAATATGATTAATAATTTACTGCCCTAACCATTGATTGCCACCTTTACCTAATTAACAAGGATTAACCACGTTCAATGTTTAGTATGAATTAATTCGTTTCATATTACTGTGGGTGTTTCTTTATGAATATGAAGCAACCTAGTGATGGATGCCACATTTGGTTGTGGTTAATCTTGAAGCATTATCTCACTCCTCGCGCATGCGATGCTTGGGGCAAGTGTTTCATTTTGGTTTTTAAGGGTGTGAAACGTGTCATCATTCCAATTAATAGTCAGCCTTTCACTTAATAGACTAGATTAACCTGGCACAATCGTTGGATATGGACACAATTTCAAATTATTATATGCAGAGCCATCTAATTGTTGTTTTGGTTCCTCTACCCACGTCCAAGAAAACTTCACAAAGAGCAATTGATTCGCTCCACCTATCTATCCATCCTCATTCGTTCACCCTTTGATCCATCCATTACGTAAACAGATAGCAATGCATGAGGACGCACCCGGACATGAGAGTGGATTATCATAGCGGAGGGGGATTGCAAATTCACAATCATGAGGGGGGATTAGAGTTTTAAGAATTCGCGAGGCCTGAAATCATGAAAGAATTTGAGCCGTCAAATCACGAGGGGAGCATGACCATTGATCTGGGTGAGCGTACTTCGAAGGTTCGCGACTCGAAAGAGTCAGGGTGACTTGCACACAGGAATCCTGAAACCGTGAAATAAGAAGCGCTCAGAGGAAGGGCCCCAGGTCATGGCGAATGGTCATATGGATGAATGACAAGGGAGGAGATAATGCAATCTAGGCTCTAACTTGGAGTTCATAAGATCGAGGGTTGGATGAGTCAAGTGTGGCTCAAAACAAAATGCTTGAGGACGTGAAGTATCGAGCATAGACAGGGAGCTCTGGACCGTTAGATCATGGGAGGCTGTAATTCGTTGATCTAACATTGGGGGTTCAAAGACCAGGAGTGCAGTGAATCAAGATTTGGCTTGCACACAAGAATCCTGAAGTCACAAATAGCGAGGCACCTTTTGAGTTAAGCCTGTGGTCGTGGGCTGTGATCATGTGCAGGAAGCTCACACCTAGTGCTTGTTCGCACAGGCTGGGTAACACATAAGACATGTGGATTTGTCATCAGATATTCCAACAGGGAATCGAAGAGTTGCTTCAGCTCATGGAATGTGAGAAGATCCATGACCAGGAGGTCAATGGGACCCTGCTGAGGTAGGGGGTCCTGCATCATGTGGTATCAGAGCCACTTTATGTCTGTAGATAGTAGACAGAGGGAGGTAGAGTAAATAAGAAGATAGGTCGATACCATCAAGTGGTATCAGGATCTGAAGACCTGACAGGATGTTGATGCTCTGTGGCGATTGTTTGCATGTAGGTAGCAGACAATTGACAGCCAGGTGGGCTGTAAAAGAAACTGGAAATGATTGCAGTTGTAGAGTAAACAACAAACTTGCTAGGAGGGCAGGTAGAAGGTGAAGATGGATATTGAAGGCCATAAGTGTGGTCAAGACAAGGATCACCAACAGAAAATCAAGGCTGAAATGGACAAAGAACTCTACAAGATAAGAGCACAAATGGAGAAGCTTGCATTTAAAATGCATAAGGATGCAAAAGTGTATTGGGTGTATGAGTGGCCCATGAAGAAGAAGGTGAAGTGGCCCATTCAAAAAACTTTGTCCAGAGGACAACAAAGGCTATTAAGAAGGTGGTTGAGGCATGTTGAAAGCCTTAGAGACACAGAGGAAGTGTTTCATATCTGTGAGCCAAAAGCTGGGATGAGTCTTAGTGATGATGAGAAGAAGGGATCAAACAAGGATCTCAGAAACTGCCAGGTGGACAGTGATGAACTTTCAAGTTGCCTGGAGGGAAATGAGAAGAGGTCAATGGTTGATCTCAAAGACTACTAGGTGGGCATTGAAGAAAGTCCAGATTTCCAGGTTGGCAATGAGATGGGATCATTGGAGGATCTCATAGACTGCCAAGAGGGCAGGGCAGAAATCCCAAATTGTCAGGTGGGAAAGGGAGAGGAGATGACACTGTCTGATAGTCTCATGAACTCAGAAGTGAGTTTGGATCAGCAAGGAGTGATGACAGAGGAGGAAGATCGAAGGAGTGTTCTGATCATTGGGGGAATTCAAATATTCCTACCAAGCAACCCAGTTGAGGCCAAATAATGTGTTGCAGATGCAACAACAAGAGATGGATAGCCAACGGAGACTGTCAGAGAGGAAGAAGAGAGGGAGAAAACATCATAATCTACCATAGCAGAAGAAGAGCATGCAGATAAGATGCTCACTCCATGGGAGAAGGAGTTAGAGATGTTGGAGGATTGATTGAACCATCTAGAGCCAGTAGATGACTGCCATGAGTAGATAGTCATGCAAATTGTGGGAGAAGAGCATTCGACATAATTGCTCAGACATTTCATCCAAGAGGCTAGACAGATGATGACTGCAGCACTGAAGCCTACAACAGCAGAAGAAGCAAAATTCCAGTTTGAGGAGCAGCTGGAGGAACTTGGAGATGAACCAATAGAAGAACTGGAAGAAGCAAAGCTGTCAAAGGGAGAAGCTGAGCAACAACTTAGTGATGGGACTGAAGAACTGAAGCATGTAGCTATGTGGCAAGGTGAGGCCACAAGAGATGAAGAAGACAGCAAGGGGGATCAAGTTGATCTACCCATCAACAAGGAGGAGATGCAACTAAACAGTCTACATAGAAGAGGAAGCCAGCCATGGGAGCAGTTGCAAGAGGTGATTGAAGAAATCAGGAAGCTGATGTTGAGGTCAACACAAGGAGAAGTCATCCAAGAGAAGCTAAGCATAAGGAAGCATGCCATAGCAACACAGAAGTAGAAGAAGCAGTAACAACAAAGAAGTGAAGCAGATGGACAGCTCCAAAGAACAATTTGGGATCCTGGAGGATTTCAACAACAATGCTGGGAAGCTCATGAGCAGGAGCTCATGAATTTTTTGCAGCAGTGGAGTATGATGCAAGAGCATCACTCCATATCATCAATGCGCCAACTAGCTAGCACATTCAACGTGCATTCAACGGAGGAGAGAGGTGTGAGCCCTCTCATTTTCAAAATTTGAATTTTGATTAAATGTTGTAAGGCTAAAGATCTAGATATGATTTGAACTAGACAACCATTGAATGTAATTCAATGCAATTCAATGAGGGTACATGAGATGGAGGGAAGACCTCGAGGAGCCCCTTTTATAAAAAAGATCTTTGTATCTAGATTCATTAGTAGAAGTAGATTAGGCTCGAACATATTATAAGAGAGGAAGAGAAGAGAGAGCCAAGACTCTATCGCAGTCCGAGATTTTGTACACATTGTAACAGATATTCTGAGATTAATACAAAGAGCATTTTTTCCTGCATGAGATTCTTTGTGTGTTTATGAATGAATGTCATCTGTGTGTTATTTTATGTTGTAGATGTATGTGATAGGTCCCATATACAAGTGATAGATATAATTCTCTATCTCTTTGTGATTTTTCTTTGATTTCAGTCAGGGTTCTTGGAGGCTAAATGCAAGGGGTTGCATGATAGAGTGTTGAAGACTCTGTGAGCCAATGCAGAGAGTGCACATACGAGTTTTGTGTTGAATTCAAGTGAGAACGTGCCAGGAGGGTGCACCAGATGAATCATTAAATCAAGGGATAAGCCTTAAGGTTGTTAAACACCTTGGAGGTGAGACTGTGCAGAGGAAGGCACAGAGAGAGAGAGAGACAAAATCATTGAGGATTATGTAAAGCTCTGCCAGGTGGGAATCGAACGAGTGCGAAGAGTGCACTAGGAGAAATCTGTTTCGAGTTTAGGGATGGAAGAGAAGTGTAAAGGAGAGACACTTACAAAGTTACTGAACACTCTGTGGCTCAACAAGGTGTGCTTGAGTAGGAGGTTTCCAGGAGGGCACCAAATTTCCCTTTGAAGGGAAAGACAAGGGAGAATCCCTTAGAGATTCAATCATTAAAAAAACCTTAGGAGGAATAGTGCCTTTGCACACAGAGTTCCAACAGAAAGGAACAACAGACCGAGACACTTCGAGGTCCAAGCCTCAAACAAGCTCAGGAAGGATAACACGAAGCTGTGCACAAAGAGCAAGGAAGGTGCTAGGGCCGAGGTCAAGTCTCATCACAAAATCTCAGGAAAGATAGCATTTCCAAAATGCAGACGAGACCCAAAGTTGCAAGGGATCGTAGGAGATAAATCGAAGGCCGAGACCTTTGAAACATTGGGAATTCTTCCGAGTCAGGGAAGAAATCCAAAGATTAGGAGGAGGAGCACAATAGTCGTTAGATCATCTGTGGGAGGATAGATTTGGACTGTCGAATCCATGTCCAGACACCCAAGGGAGTGCACAGGAGAATATTAGATTCCAGCCATCAAATCTATGTGCGTGGACCAATAGCCGTTGGATCCAGAAGAACGTGCATGATGCTTAACATTCGATAGTGCACAGGAGGGTTGTTACACAAGAAATTTGCACACCTAGGTACCTCGCCCTAAGTGTCATAAAGTGTCATATAAGTGTCTCATACACCATGACACCATGGAATAACCTATGTCACAATCCCTAGTCAATGTGGAGAAGGGATATATTACATGAAGGCCAAAATACCAAGTACACATGAATTATTATTGATATTCATGGAAAATAAATTGATTAAGTGTGAGAATCAAGTGCACATGAATTAATATTCATGGAAAGAAAGTAATTAAGTGTGATAATCCACCTCACATTTGGTTTCCTATTTTTTAGGGAAGGTGGAGGATCTCATGGATGGTTGAAATATTTCCTCAAAATCCTTGAGAGATATTTCCTCAAAATCTTTGAGAGATATTTCCTCCCCAAAATCCTTAAGAGATATTTTCTCCCTAAATATCTTAGAGATCCCTTTCTTAGTGGATTTGATGAGAGATCCTCTCCATGGTGGTTAAGCCTCCAAATCCTATATAATGAGGGATTTCCATGGAGGAGGGGAGATAGAGGAGTTTAGAGATACCAAACTTATGATCTCATGAGAAGAGAGAGGAAAGTATTGTGAAGCATCTAACTTATGATCCCATGAGGAAGATGTCATTTGGAACATCGGCATTCTGTGTGTGGACTGTTTAAGCAAGGGTTTGGACAAGGAGAACTTGATGAAGCTGCTGCACTCACATCTATGGTTGTAAGTATTCTTCATTGTTGTTCTCATTAATACAATCAATGCTTGGCCTGTTTCTTTCAAACTTGTACTTGTTCCATATAAGTTTGTCTATAGTAGATGGATCTATGTTTGAGCTAATCTCAGTAGAGTAGGAAGTCTTTTTTTCTTTTTCTTGTCTTGCAGGACCTACCAAGGAGCTCAAGATCGAAGCTCATCTTGGACCTTGCAGGGACAAACAACGTTTGTAAGGTGTTGGTGACGGAAGTCACTCCTGGATTGCTTGCAGGAGCAGAGCCCGACGCCCATCATTTTTGTGTCACGGGAGTTTCTAATGGGTGATCAAATGGACAGAGACTCGGGGAGATATACCTCTAACTCAGAGACTGGGTCCGACATGTAAGAAACTAAGTAGGTCTTGATCTAACTTCAGTCAGCAAGTTGATTAAAAGGTGAACAGGTGGAAGACTTGATAAGAAGAGTGAACGAACTACTTCGGGCAACATGCTTTCAGTAATTTGTAGAAGAAAAACTCTGAAGGTGAGATCCTCTGGTTCAGGGCTTCGAGAAACTGAAAGGGAGACTTGACTGGATTCTCCAATTCCAAGTCTTTTCAGTGTTAGGGAAAATCACAAGGATTGATTAGAGACAATGTGACTGTCACAGTGATCAAATTCTACATCATCCTATAACAGTTACAACTTGACTGGATTCTCCAATTCCGAGCTGCTCTAACACAGTTGAACAAAGACGTGAAAGAAACTGACATTCATAAGGCAAGAAGTCTCAAGAGTCCATACATAACCAAAAATAACGGTGCTTCATTAAAGTTTTACAACCGGGAGCCTCGCTCAACCATTGATGGATTACCAAAATACAAAGACTGATTTCATATACTCAGAGAAAAATGCCCAATAGGGGCGTGCCCAGATGCTCAAGGCTTGGTGTCTTTTCAGCCAAAATCGGGTGGGTGTTCTTTGTCAGACGCCACCTTAACTGCATATGGCTCCTGCAAGGAGGGTAGCTGAGCCATTAAGTGCCTAACTAGCATGTGCAGGCCTTCTCCGGATGGTCAAGGACTCGGCATGGCTTCTTCAGAAAAGTGGGTACACAGGACCCTCTCGAGCAGACCGCTTGCTAGATTATCCATACTTTACACTTAATACCTGAAGAGAGGTTTCAACCACCCCTTCTCATCTTCATTTACTCCAAGCGAAAACCAGGATCGAGGTCGGATCAAATGGCACATGGAGGTCACGATCATCCTTTTGGCAACTAGGCTCGATGCCCTTGGTCCCTTTTTGCATAGCTCCTTTCTTTCCCAAGTGACCATGGGCCGTGACCCTATGTTTATTCCCAAAACTCTTTCGGCGTTCGCAAATAAGAAGGGGATGATCCATGCTTCTTACAAATGAGATGAGCGAAATGTCGAGATGGTTTGAGTTAGTGCCACGCATCCCTCTAGATCTGACGGTTCTGAGCTCTCCCGACGATGCTGTGGGCCCAGGTCCTGGGCACTCCCATCACCTCGCGTATCGGGAATATGACGGGATTTTCCTTGCATTTTGAAACCGCGATGGGCGAAAAGGCGAGGAGCCTAATCGCACACCAGGTGTCTCCTGTGGATGAACGACTGAGGCTGCTTCGCGATACGGCGGGCCCTACTTTGGGCGCTTTCGACACTCCAGGGTTCAGGGGTCGAGATGTGAGATGACAAGGGACTTTCGCCTATCAAACTCCCGAATGTCGATATGCTGACTTGATCTCACGCTATGTGTCGCTGGATCAAACGACCCAGATTTAGTCTTGAAATATCGACATTTTCTCTGTCACTATACATCGGTTAACTTGGTAGCCCCGATATCCCGATGACCATTGATTTTCCCTGATGAATGAATCTGGGCCGTTGACAACCTAACTTCCCCTTTTTACGTGCTCGGAAGCCTTAAAACGAGACTTTCCCCTGCTGCTTTCGGGCGCTTCTCATGCATCTTGCAGACTCGAATACTCTTGTGACTAGGACAAGAAATGTCACTAACATAAGGTACATACCTTCCTCCTTCTCTTTTTTTCATCAGCTTGATTATATCTAAAAGGAAGTCAGTGTCCATGTTAAGCACTTTCTGTCTTAGAGTTAAGGGTCTAGCTCTCAAGAGGAAATCTACCTATCCGCAGGGAGATTTTCCTACAACAGAAATTGGTGACTCCACTGGGGAGGAAATCTGATTTGTGTTTCCTTTCCCAGATCTTGTCTTGGCCATTTTCCCAGTCATTTGATCTTCTCCATTGAATTTTTTATTCTTATAATGGTTTGATTGCCTCTTTGTGTCATCATGATCACCCTGATTGGCTGAATTTTCTTGAAGTTTTGAGTTTCTGGGAACTTTTCTGAGCTATTGAAGCAGAGAGCTCCCATTCCTATGTTATTAGAGTGCCAACACTTCCTGCTGGTCTTACATAGAGTGTAATAATGCTTTGGTGCCCCTTACACCAGAGCGCTCCCCCTTTTTTGTGAAAAATCCTCTAGTTTTTCAATTTTTTGGGTTCAGTTTCTGCTTTTTACATTTGCTCATGGTCTCATACTTTCATTCCATCTTGGTATTGGCCTTCAATACCCTATTTTATAAGGATTCATCCTCTTTTGTTTGGATATTTTGACATTTGTCCTTACTTTGCAATTTGTCCTTCACGATTTGGAGGCAATTTGTCGTTTTCTTCTCATTTGTCTGAATGAGTGAAAACTTTGTAAGTGGTTTCGAAAGTCTTTTCTACTTTTCTTTCTGATCTTTGAGTCATCTTGTCCAATATTTTTCTCCTTCCTTTTGAGTTTTTGGCTTTCTGTTTCTTGTTTGATCACAACAAAGGTGTATTTTGGTTTATGTGAAGTTTGCTTCCAGATTGCTTAAATCTCACAACTCTTGAAGTCTGATTAGCATAGGAAGCTTTACATCTAATGGTTATCAGTCACATATAACCATTTTAGCATTGCACTTGGATTCTTTGTTGAGGACTATTGCATGAGGTCATTTCATCTTGGTGTTTGACAGTGAAAGGAAAATCCTTCTCCTTCCCTTAATTAGACATTCATTGAAAGAAAAGGCTGCTTATCATTTCTTATGCATGTTTTGGGAAATGAGTCATAATATCATTAGTCTTCACTCTCATACACCTATGAGTAAAGAACAACCACTAAAATCAATGCTTAACTAAAATTCATTATACTTTTTACATCTTTGTTAGCAAACCTACATTAGTTTAAGGTGTAGGGCTTTGGAATAGGTTGAAAAGATAACTTTCCAAAGCTATCAAACAAACTTAGTATCTTGTGGTAGGGAGAGTGAAATCCAATTGTCGTATAGGCTTTCTGGGATCCCCTTCTCACATAGGGGTTACGCACGAGGTCAAACTCAGAAGAGATACAAATATTATCCCTCCATGGTTTGACTGATTGTAGTAGTTGGATCGTATTATGGGGGTCACTTGAAGGTATACCCACGATGTTGAGTGGAAGCCTTTCAATTTGATTTCGGGATAGATACCTTGCCCTTACGTTCGGACTAGACTATCAACTATACCCGCCTAGGGGCTAATTGCAAATTGGTGACCTTAGTAGCCATAAGTTTTAGGGTCTTACACAAGGTGACGGTGAAGGGAAGTCTCACTGTACCTGGAACAGACGTTGGTCAAACTCACTCAGGCTCCTTGGAGGGTAAATCCACAACTACTGTGTGGAAGCTTTCACCAAGGTATAAGTCCATTAAGTAGGTCACCAACATAATTGATCCACCCGCTCTATCCCCACCTCTTCCTATTTTGATCTCACGATGTTGGATGTCATCACCAACTAGTGGTTTCATTTTGGGAAGGTTTTGTTTGGTTGTTTGCTTCACAGATTCATAATGTGTGTTGGTTGTGTTACTTAGTAGACCTTAGGTCGAGTTAGTGTTAATGGCATCGAATCCCGAGAGTACCAATGGAGGAACCCCTTGTCCCAGGGAACCTTACACCTTTCCTTCTTTTGGAAAATTTGGTCCTCCATATATTGCCACACCGAGTCTTCCAGGACTCACCATCGGATTACCAATTTGGTTGTTCCCCACTCCGGTGATCTCGAATCCTCCCAATGTTTCAACTGTACCTAATACTTTAGATGTCAGTACACCACCCACACATCAACCTCATGTCGACCTTTTGCCTTCTTCACCCATTAAGTATCCTTCCCTTTCTCCTTCTTCGCCTAGGGAAAGCTCTAAAACAAGTATCCAGGTTGATCAAAAGAAGAAGAAACAAAAAGAGAAGAAGAAGAAGAGCCCAGAAACGACCAAGGTGCCAACAACATCAGATGTTGGATCCAAGCAACCAATTACTGTTAATAGTACTGGGAGTATTGATGAGGTCAACAAGATTAAAATGAACAACCCAAAACCCAAATTCCCTTGCAGTCGTTGTAAGGGTGACCATTTTCTGAGGGATTTCCCTGGTATTCCCAAGGTATTAGAAATATGGTCCTCCACATCATCGACCTCTGCTAGTCATGCCAATGATACCCCGTCAACTAGTGATGTTAAGGTTGGTAGGAAGAAGAAAACTGTCAAGTTCCCTTGCATGTTATGCAAAGGTGATTATTACTCTAACCTTTTCCCTCGTATGGACGAGGCTTCTTCTCTTTTGGAAAAGATTCAACTTCCAGTTGGTTATCATAGGTTTTTTCCCAACCCTTCGTTAGCTGATGGATTGGTTAATTTGGTTCCATCCCCGGTTAGTCTGGTTGATCAGATGGTCAATCTAGTTCCATCCCTGGCCAGTCCAGTTGATCATATGGTCAATCTAGTTTCCTCCTCGATTGAGCCACAAACCCAAGTAGTTGATCCAGTTATGTCATCGATCAGCCCCACTCTTCATCAAAAGAGTGTAACCCAAGTGGTCAATCCATTTTCATCCTCGGTCGATCCTGCTCTCCCATTAGAGGGTGGCACCAAAGTGGTTGATCTGGTTCCACCATTGGTCGATCCCACTCCTCCCTTGATGAGTGCCAAAGTGCCTGATCCAGTCCCTTCCTCAGTGAGTCCCAACCTTCATCCGAAGAGTGCCAAAGTGGTTGCTCTAGTTACATCATCAGTCAATCCCACTCTTCCTCTGAAGAGTGCCAAAGTGGTCAATCCAAGTCCACCATTGGTTGATCCAAGTCTTCCATTGGTCGATCCTACTCTCCCTCTAGAGAGTAAACCCAATATTTCCCACATTTTTATCGTTGATATAGAATCCACCGTGCCGGGGGGAATTCCTCCTTCTCTCGTGAAACCCCCTCCAAGTAATGAGGCCATCATTTTTTATTGGGGTAAGCTAACTGGACCTCGTCTTCCCTCTCACATTCCTTTCCAGATTACAACACAGGTTTGTGGTTGGGACATTCCTCAAACGCTGATAGATGAAGGTGCATCCATTAGTATTTTGTTTTCTATTGCTTGGCATGCTTTGGGTTTTCCTCGGCTTCCGTCAGTTACACAAATCTGTTAGCTTTTAACAGAAGAACTAGTCAACCTTTAGGGACACTTCCTCAGTTTTCGGTAACTTTGGGAGAAAAAAATGCCTTTATTGATGTCATGGTAGTCCAAGACCCCTTGGATTTCGCTTTACTCCTTGGGCGGGATTATTTCTATGCCATGAAAGCTATTGTATCCACTCTTTTCCACATGATATCTTTCCCTCATGATGGAAGAATTGTGACTATTGATCAACTTTCATTCATCGGTATTGACTGGGTTACCTCCCTAAATGGTTTTTATATGCAGACAGTATCGGCCCTGCCACATGTTAATTATGTGGCATTGTCTCCAATGAATTCAACTTCCGATGATTTAGATCTGGTAGTTGACATGGTGATTTCTTTGCTAGGGCTATTGGAGCCTAATCTCCTTACCCCTGTCACGGCCCTCAACATGTGTTCCTTCTAGAGTGATTATCTTCCATCCAGCAAAGATCTCTTGGAAGCCATGACTGAGTTTTGTCCCTTGACATGGTATCCTTCCAGAGCGTTATTCTCTTGGAAGCCATGATCAAGAAGAGTCCATGAGCATAGCTTCTATTCTTTGTGGCAAGCTCGTTAAAAAATGAAATAGAGGCACGAGCATAGTTTTCCTCTCTGTATCAAGCTCGTTAAAAAATGAAACAACAATCTGGGGATCGAACCCGAAATCCTGAGAATAGTTCTTTTCCTATGTCAAGCTCGTTAAAAAATGAAATAGTCACCTCTCTTGAACCTTCTTTTCATCCACTCTTCTCCTTTTTCTCATCTAGTAGATAAATTGGTGACAACCTCAAAGTCGGTGAATGAATTGAAGCTTGGAGGGCATGTCTCCATCCTTTGATGTTAATTTTGGAGTTAAGCCACTAACTTTCAAGCTGGGGGCATACCGAGATTAGTCTTTTTTCTTTCTCATGCTCATAAATACATGAGAATGCATCTGGGTAAACTTTTATCTCTTTTTTGGACCTGTATGGATACATGAAAAAGGAACCCCTTGGAGTCGTCTTTAAGCTCTTTTCAGACTCTCTAAAGATGAAAAGATTGTTGAGTGATCTTGCTTCCTTTCCCACTCTTTAAAAGGTTTGAAAGGGCATCTTTTGAGTGATAATTTATCTCTTTCTTGGCCTCGCGAGACTAACATTACGAAAAATGTTAACATTGGAGTTGTCTTTAAGTCATTTTTAGACTCTCTAAATATGAAAAACCACTGAGTTTACTTTCTTTGGGCTCGTTAAACCATCATACATTGAAGGGCCCATACGGGACCGAACCCTTACTTCTTCTAGTTCATTAAACAAAAGAAGAGGGACTTACCAAAGGTGAGTCATATCGAGCATGTGTTACCCTCCTCGAGATTGTTAAATTAAAAAGAGGTACTCATCTATCTGGATGGGGGGGAAATTGAAGGAAGCAAGCCAAGCAGTTTTTGAGAATGTTATCAATAACTCTTAGAGTCGCCCTTGAACACGGCACTTTGTCTTTGCAGACATATTAATCCGCTGAACCTCTACACTGAACCAATCCTCTGAGTTTTTCTTATTCCTTTGGGTCACCCGATGAAAGTCACAGTATCCACTGCATCATCGTTTTTTGGTCCATGTCATGTTTCTGCTATTGTGCCTCAGTGTTCAAGGGAAGTATCTACCTCGAGAGTCAGCCATCACAAATACCTTGTCTTAATACCTATGTCAGTCCATGTTAATTCTACCAAATTACATCTCTATGTTTGTTTCATGTCGTTGATAGGGGATACATCAAGGCCTTCCTTCGACGAGTCTATTCCTATCGACTTCAACACATTATCCAGGAACTAGACTTAGAAACCAATTAGTACTTTGGGACCTGCATGCCTCAATGGCAGGCCTCCTCACATTTGATAGTGGGTTTACATCATTGACCTCTGATCGGATGATTCCATGAATGTTCGACTTCATCTCCTCTATTCACATTCATTGGAATGTACTAGGGTACCTTGGGAATCATTGACATCAATGATGACTTCCCTCGCGCTTGTTAACAGTTTACATCATTGACCGGTAATCAAGTGGTTTCTTCCATGTTCGACATTAGGACATCTATTCACATGGTAAGATTTGTACTACATCGGGATCGGTAAGAAGACCATGGGTTGAGTGATCACTCTGATATGTACTTTGCCCAGGTTGCGACAGAGTTTCTCTTGAACATTGACACATATACTGTCACATAGATCCACTTTGTATTGGTTGTGGCTATGTCTTGTCATCTCATAGATCCACTGTGTATTCTTCATGGCAACAATCAGTTCAGGTCATGGGAGTATAGATCCATGGTGTATCTTCAGTGGCTATACTTTTTTGTCAATATAATTATGGATCCGTAGTGTATTTTATGGCGTCGATACCTTGAAAGTATTTTATCCCTCAAGCATAGGCATGCCTACCTTGGGTTTGAAACATGTCATAACATTTGTTGACAGTTGTTTGCAACTTCTACCAAGTTCTCCGAGTCCACACCCTTGCTTTAAATATTTGTAAAGTGTTTCGTCCATCATTCTCTCTTCTGACCTCACACTTTAGGGGGCATTCTGTTACACATGAAATTTGCACACCTAGGTACCTCACCCTAAGTGTCATAAAGTGTCATATAAGTGTCTCATACAACTTGACACCATGGAATAACCTATGTCACAATCCCCAGTCTATGTGGAGGAGGGATATATTACATGAAGGCCAAAATACCAAGTACACATGAATTATTATTGATATTCATGGAAAAGAAATTGATTAAGTGTGAGAATCAAGTGCACATGAATTATTATTAATATTCATGGAAAAGAAAGTAATTAAGTGTGAGAATCAACCTCACATTTGGTTTCCTATTTTTTAGGGAAGGTGTAGGATCTCATGGATGGTTGAAATATTTCCTCCTTAAAATCCTTGAGAGATATTTCCTCCCCAAAATCCTTAAGAGATATTTTCTCCCTAAATATCTTAGAGATTCCTTTCTTAGTGGATCTGATGAGAGATCCTCTTCATGGTGGTTAAACCTCCAAATCCTATATAATGAGTGATTTCCATGGAGGAGGGGAGATAGAGGAGTTTAGAGATACCAAACTTATGATCTCATGAGAAGTGATGGGAAAGTATTGTGAAGCATCTAACTTATGATCTCATGAGGAATATTTCATTTGGAACATCAACATTCCATGTGTGGATTGTTTAAGCAAGGTTTTGGACAAGGAGAGCTTGATGAAGCTACTGCACTCACATCTATGGTTGTAAGTATTCTTCATTGTTGTTCTCATTAATACAATCAATGCTTGGCCTATTTCTTTCAAACTTGTACTTGTTCCATATAAGTTTGTCTACAGTAGATGGATCTATGTTTGAGCTAATCTCAGTAGAGTAGGAAGTCTTTTGTTCTTTTGTTTGTCTTGCAGGACCTACCAAGGAGCTCAAGATTGAAGCTCATCTTGGACCTTGCAGGGACAAACGATGTTCATAAGGTGCATACCTTCCTCCTTCTCTTTCATTCATCAGCTTGATTAGATCTAAAAGGAAGTCAGTGTCCATGTTAAGCACTTTTTGTCTTAGAGTTAAGGGTCTAGCTCTCAAGAGGAAATCTACCTGTCCATAGGGATATTTTCCTACAACAAGGGCAGACTTTGCGAAGTCCCAAGTCCAAAAATCATCACAACCGTCCATCGTCGGAGGATAGGTGGAAGCTGATTCGGGTTTTTGGGGAATCGAACCTCAAAGGATCAGATAGGGGGTGTAGAGGAAAATACATGAGGGACTGGAAGCTGCAATGATCCTAGTCGTTGGTGTTGGGAAGGACGCGTGGTGAACGATCAACATTTCCCTGACTCGCACATCAGAGGAGTCAACGGGCAGAGTTTTAAGAATTCATGAGGCCCGAAATTGTGAAAGTATCTGAGCCGTCAAATCATGAGGGGATCATGACTGTTGATCTGGGTGAGAAAACTTCAAGGGTTCGAGACTCGAAAAAGTTGGGGTGACTTGCACACAGGAATCCCGAAACCATGAAATAAGAAGTGCTCAGAGGAAGGGCCCCGGGTCAAGATGAATGGTCATATTAATGAATGAAAAGGGAAGAGCTAGTGCAATCTAGGCTCTAACTTGGAGTTCGGAAGATTGAGGGTTGGACGAGTAAAGTGAGGCTCACAACAGAATACCCGAGGACGCGAAGTCCTGAGTATAGACAGGGAGCTCTGGACCGTTAGATCATGGGAGGTTGTAAACCGTTGATCTGACATCGGGTGTTCGAAGATTGGGAGAGAGGTAAATCAAGATTTGGCTCACACATAGGAATATTGAAGTTGTGAATAGAGAGGCACATTTTGAGTTAAGCCTGTGGTTGCGGCCTTTGATCACGTGGAGGAATATCACGCCTGGTGCTTGTTCGAACGAGCTGGGTAACACATAGGACCTATGGATTTGTTGTCGGATATTCTAGCAGAGAATTCAAGATATGATTCAGCTCGTGATATGTGAGAAGATCCATGACCGAGAGGTGAGTGGGACCCTACTGAGGTAGGGGGTCCTATATCAATTAGGTATATATTTATCCCAAGGTTTCCCTCGAGATAGGGACTTACTATTGTTGTTGATTAAGGTTGGTTGTCATTGATGTCAACCCTTGAACAAAGCCCTGTAGCACAAAGGTTTGGGTAATGGACCCAATATTGTTTGATGTAAATATGACTCATTATTGTTTTTTCATGGTTGATAACAAGTAAATATGGATGAACTCCAAAGTGGTCCCCTTATGGTGAAAGCCCTCATGAGAAGACACTTTGTGGAGTAAGAGAACCCATGCTTAATTGTGGAACAATGAGATGAAGGAAAGTGAATTTTTCAGGGAAAATATCCTAGATGGATAGTGCTTTTCATGTCATTTCCGGTGGTATGTGGAATGTCACATAATTCCTCATGGTTAGAGAGTTATGGCCATGAGAAGTTGGAGACCCCGGGTTTGGGTAATGGACCCAAGTTTGTTTGATGGGTAGCGGTATGAGTTATGATATATTTTCAGATAATACTATTCTATATGGATAGTACATGTCATGCCATTTATGGTGGTATGTAGAAAATCACATAACTCCTCACGGTTTGAGAGTTATGGCCTTACGAAGTTGGAGGACCCTCATATGTCATCTAGAAGCCCCAAAAGGTCAAAGTAATCAAAGTGGTTTAAGAGATTTTAAAAGGTAAATAAT
>ML839919.1:0-25036 GCA_009831015.1 Picea engelmannii | reverse complement strand
TCCGTTTGCGATAAAAATTATACCACCGGATTCAGGACGACGAGACGGACGCAATGGCACAGGTTTCGTCTGATTCCGAGCACTTTCATTTTTGAGCAATTTTAAGCCCTATCAGGCCTCTGGATCTGTTTTCAGATCAGTTTTTTTGGACAGTTGGTTTTCATTGATGTCAACCCTTGGAGAGTGATATTGTATATTGATTTCAACCTTTATATATTGATGTCAACCCTTGTAGAAAGTACAGTAGAAAATTTCGGTAGCCCCAATAGTGTAGTTAAGGAACCTAAGTTAGTTTGAGGAATAATGTAATGCAAATTAGTGAATTCGCAGGTGAGACTATTCTAGATGGATAGTACATGTTGTTCCATTTTTGGTGATATATGGTACATCATATAGTTCTTCATGGTTAGTGAGATATGGCCTTCTGAAGTTGGAGGACCCTCAAGAATATTCTAGAAAGCCCCTAGAAGGTCAACAAGAAGTCAATTATTCTAGAAGCTACTAGAAAGTCATCAAAACGTTTTCTAGTCAAAGTGGTTGCGAAAATAAATTAATTATGGGTAATGTAGTTGTAACAAGAAGGTTGAATAGTCAAAGTGGTTGAAAAAGAAATTAATTAATTATGGGTAAAGTAGTTGTAACAATAAGGTTGAATAGTCAGAGTGGTTGAACAAGAAATTAATTAATCATGAGTTAAGTTGTTTCAAAAAGAAAATAAATAAAAAGAAATTAGTTTCAACTAGAAGTGGTGAGTTTACTATTTGTGGATAAAGTAATTGTAAGTGGACAAAGTAGTTAGAAGTTGGTTAGCCCTAAAAGAAGGAAGTTGAGTAAAATGGTTAGAAGATAACCTCTAGAGGAAGCTACTTCGAGAGTATAAATAAGAGAGAAAGTGTCTCTTATTAGCACCTATTGAGCATATTTAATATCTATAAGTGTTGGCACAGGGGTAGACCCAGGGTTCAACACTCAAGAGTGCACCAACAAAGCCCTAACTACCATCCCTTTCGGCAACACCTGCAAAGTAATTGAAGTCTCACCCATTGTAGAGGTAGGGGTGGTTGCAAGACTTAGGTGTCTCCAACCTTAGTTGGGACATTGATATGTGATTATATCATTTACATAGCACTTAGAATCAATCAATCATAAATATTCAACCCTTATTATACTTCGTAGACAACATAGAGCATCGTGGTGTACACTCGGATCTATAGTATTTTGACACTTAACCATAGTAACCCAGATCAGATCTAGTAGATCAACACTAAGCATCCTCATACACATCAGATCTAACAATCATATATATCTAAGAGGCACAGAGCATAAGTGGATATATCAAATCACATAGCATAAGAAAAAATAACACATTGAATCAAAGAACAGAGTATAACACACAGATTTACGTGGTTCACCCCCACCCTAGGGATACGTCCACAATATCTTCTTCTTTGTCATTGTCTTCAATCTGTTATAAGCACAAAGCCTCCAAAACCATTATTCGCATAGGATAGAAGATCTGCACAGCTCGCTAGATCCTTCTTCCTTGCATTGCAACACTTAGCTTTCTATAGCAACCTCACAGTAACTTGCACTTAGCCTTGCAATCCTTACACAGTGCACACATAGCACTTATTCAACATCACATAGATGCACTACCAATTTCACTAAGAAATCATATCTACTGCTTCTTACATTTCCTATCCTTCTATTTATACATTACAAAAGTGGGCCTAAGCGTGGGTAAACCCACGGGATGACATCCCTTTCCCATTACATTAACCCAAAACCCTAAAAGGGGACCAAACGTGGACTGAGATCCCATGATATCTGCATCACCTAGTGCTCCATCTTTGACTGGCTTTCAAAGTCCAAAAATAGTTAAATATGACCAAGTATTCCTCAAAACTTGGTCAAGGGCCAACAGGCCTCCAATACTCACCTGTGACTCATCCCAAGTCACTCTGGTCTAGTCAATTCTACCTTGAATGCCTCGAGCTTGGCTCAAGCTTCTTCAATCTGCTAAAGTGTGACAACCTCTTACTCAGTGAATTCTTGGATCACTGCATTGTTTATTAGCCCTTCTAGGAGTTGTTCCACGGTGATGACAACATGTTCAAGCTCGACTCCCTGGATTTCAACTTCAGTGAACAGTTGGAATGCATTTTCTTGGATTGGTTGAAGTCGTTGGGAGACTTCCATCACTTTACTTTGCAGCGTGTGTACCTATTGTTGGGTGATGCGTTGTTATGGAAATATCTTCATTCTTTCGACTGGGGTCAAGGCCTTCAGCTGCGCTTGTAGCGTATCTATGTGATTCTTTGCTTCTTGGAGTTGTGCCTCCAATGACTACAACTATGGATTCTCTGTGAGGTTCTCATAAGTTTGGGTGCTTCTAGAACTCAGCTACTTGCATTCCAAGGAAAGGGTTTTTAATCGGCCAACTGCACTATGGGTATTTACCTCCCTTAGATATCTTATTTCTTAAGGAGTCTTGGGCATGGTACGAAGTTCCAGATCTACGATGAGCTAATGAAGTTGCTGGATTACTTATGAAGTTGTTGGATTACTTATTCAACTTGTGCCACCTGCTGTGGGACACGTTCTTCAATCTTTACTACTATGACCATCACATAGAGAATTTCTTTGTGAACCCTTTCATGTACTTCAACTTTCTCTTCTATCAACTGGTCTTTGCTCTGTTGTAACTGTGCTTTCTCCTCATCCCAATTCGCTTGCAGGGCAAGATTTTCCCATTCTGCCTTACTCTGTTTTTCTACAAGTGTGCTCTGTACTTGTGTCAAAGCCTAGGTGTCTTGCACTATGTCTTCTTGAGCTCGTCGAAGGTGAGATTCAACTTTACTGACGATCTGGTGTAATTGGGTGGGCTCATCACCTATTCCTGTTGTTCCAATTGTCAAGGGACAAGTAGAAAATTCTCAGCTGGAATGGAGTACTTGCTACAGTTCTTGAAGTTCACCCTTGATTCGGCTGGATACCTTCTCCTGCTTCACTTCTTGGCTTTCTGCGATCTCTAGTGAAGCATCATTTTGTGCAGTGACTAAGAAGTCGAAGTCGTCCGGTGTGAGGGTAGTCTTAAACACAGTCTGGGTGGCCTTAGTTTTCTCTCGGGATGAGGGCTTTGGTGGGGTAATATTCCTTTTCTTAGAGGGATCCTCCTCCTCTCTAGGCGAAGTAACCTTGCCTTTGTTTTTCTCAACTTCTATGCCACTTAGTTCTTCACCATCACCTCCCTACGCAGGTGAGATTGAAGTAGTCTTCGTGAATGTGCTATGGACATCTTGAGCTTCATCATCCTTCTTAGTCTTACTTGGTCCAGGTGTATCTGTCATAGCTTTAGGGTTATCCACGTCAGACATTTCTACAAGGTCTTCTGCAACAAGGAGGTCCTCCAACCATTCCTTGGTAATCTTCTCCAAGTCTTCTTCTGTCAACTTGTAGTACAATTGGAGATGTTTTTTGTGTTCATCAGCGTGTGTTGTGATATAGGTGAAGTGGCAGTCTGTGCTGAATTTTATCAAAGGTATAAACCTGTGAAGTGTGTTTTGGGTGAGGCACAGTGTGGACTAGATTGCATTCTTCAATTGGTTGTAATAGGCGTGGAAGATGGCATTGGATTACCACTTCTTGTTCATGTTATTGGAATACCACAACGTACATAACTTTGTGGCCAGTGGTTCGAAGGGTTCGATCTTCGGAAAAGTGGCACCTTCTGGTAGCTCCCAGGCGATGAAAGTGATTAGTATGAGAAACCAACCAAATTGGAACTCATACCCTTGGTATTTCACTTATCTACAATCAAGCTCTAGCTGGTTTACAAGGTACTGTGCCCAATTCATTTGTACTCCCTCGACGCACTTCTTTGCAAGGTTAACTACGAATCCAATCACTTGTGTTGGTCTGTTCTTGAAAACTAGCTTGACCGTGATCAACTGACAGGCAAGGCATACTGCGCCACTTTGGATGTTAGGGTCCTAACCTGCACATAGGTATAGAAATATATTCGGATGTAATAAAGGTCAATATTAATAAGGCCTTTCAATAAAATAGAATAAGGCAGATGTAAGAAGAACTAATAGAAGCTTATGCCTCTAGAAGGATCTTCCTCTAGATGCTTCTCTTGATAGACATATTTAGTATAAATAAGGGTCGAGGGTATGAAAACCCTAGCTTGGATATTATTGTAACAGAGTGCTACTTGACTGGAGGTTGCCCCCTCGAAGAGGCCCATGAACATTGATTTCTGAATCAAAGTGTTATTTTTGTTGTTGTTCTTATATCATATACCATTTATGTGTTATTGTGGAGATTATGTTGGTTATATTACTGTTATTCTACCATTTCTAGCATTTTATTTCTGTTCTGCATACTTTTTATATCTGGTATATTACAAGTGGTATCATATCACTTTCCTTGGTAGAAATTGTGGGATTTTTTTTTCCAGGGTAGAGACATATTCCGACGTCTTTAAGACACAGAGATATGTCATTACATGCATAAACCCATGATTGATGGATTCATACACACAGGAAATACAAGTGGTTCTTAAGTGCACATCTGTTGGCCACCCTTTTAACCCTTGTTGGTACCCCTTCGAGTGGTAGTGCATCAGAAAACACCTGTGTACGGATCAACCTAGATTTCGTGAAGCCCTCTTTAGATAAACTGATCGGCCACTTGATTGGTATAGTTCCACTGAGAACAACACTCAGGAAGATACTCTCTAGTACCTGGGTAGTCGGGTAGTATGGCCAAGGGTACGGTCTATCCTCCTTAGTTAGTGCCCTGAGATATCGACCTAATTACTATTGTTGGACCCCACACGTATATCAGAGAGCTATAGCACAGGGAAAACCCTTGTCTATAGAACCCTTGAATACCTAATCCTTGGGGGATAGAAACATAAACAAATTAAAACAGGCAAGATCTGTTGCCATGCAATTGTGTTCGGGTTGCCAAATCACTACACTTTTCTTACTGGTTAAGCATTTGGGGATTTCATCACTGCAGTATTCTTCAGAATGGAGTATAACTTTGGAAATTTTTTCACCATTATTTGAGACATGTTCCATTGGATTCATCTCTTCTCCCTTATCACATTCATCCATATCATTTTTCGGCAATTTGTTTTACCCCACCTACCCCTTTTCAGTTAAGCCATCCTCATGGCCCACACCCGTAGCCAAGACCTGGAAGCTCGCTTCAACACCTTGCAATCTGGTCTCCTCGAGACCCAAAAAGAAGTGAAACAACTCAATGCCAATGTTGCCTCCATCAATACAATCATAAATACAACCATGCAGTCCTCAATGGAGGAAGTCAAACAATAACTAACCACCCATCTTGAATCTATCTTTGCATCACTCTGCACCAAACTGAAGATCCCTACAGATGACCCTTTCTCTGATGCACCTCCAAATACTAAAGGTGAACATTCCTCCCATTCCCATACCTTTTAGCACCATCACTTTCAACATGACCTACACCTTCCACAGGTGGATGTGACCAAATTTGATGGCTCAGACTCCACTGGTTGGGTAACCCAAATGGAACATTACTTCTCTTTATATGGAATTACAGATGACTTGGCCGAACTTTGGTATGGTGTTATCCATCTAGATCAAGAACGTTGGCAATGGTGGCAATGGAGAAAAAATTCCCGTCAAGGGTATATTGCTTGGACCCAATTTGTGACTGAGCTTTATGAACGCTTTGACACTGACACCAACCATTTGGGTCATTTGACAAAGTTGAAACAATCAGGAATAATAGAAGAATTCATAGCTGCCTTTGAGTGCCTAGATTTTCAAATAGAGGGAATGACTGTGTTGGCGTTCAGAAGTCACTCCTGGATTGCTATCAGGAGCAGAGCCCGAAGCCCATCAGTTTAATGTCATGATTTGTTTAAAGGGTGATCAAATGGAGGAAAACTCAAAACAGCACCGTGTCAACTTAGAAGCCAGACCAAGCATGCATGAAAGAGTGAGGTCTTGATGAACTCCAAACAATGAGTCGTAGTAAAAAGGGTGAGCAGGTGGAAGACTTACGCAAGAAGGGTGCAAGGGTCTATCACAAACATCCGGTTTGCAACAGACTGAAGAATAATGCATCCGAACATAAAATCCTTTTACATTCAAACACAAATACCATAGGGCACGACAACATCACAACAAATCCTTTATTGTAACAAGCTGTTCTACTGTGAATCCTCAAGCAAAAGATGAAACAAAGATGGAAAAGAAAGGAAACTGTTTGTTATAAACCAAGACGTCTCAAACACAGGGGCATAACTCGGAAACCAGAGTATCTCTGAAACTTTACAGTTGGGAGCTTAGCTCTACCATCGATAGATACAAAAATGGCAAAAAAGCCTACATATACTCAAAACAATAACAGCGGAACCAAGAAAGTGCATTGAAGGCTTTGCGTCTGCATGGCTTCTGACAGTCAACATCTGAAGGATCGTGCAACTTATGTCAGACGCAATCTTAATTGTTTGACAGTTCCAACGGCGAATCAACGTGCCTTAAATTTGTGACCGTGCTTTCCCATTAAGGCGGAGGCGATATATAACCACCACCAACTGCTTCCATAATTGCTTATTGGGATTGAGAACGGTCCGGACAACTCAACATTTCGGGACGTGGAGGGCATCTCACACGGCCACCTGGAATAACAGACTGGCTCAAAGGATGTGTGGGGTGAACAACGCAGAAGGGGAGAGATTACAGGGGGAACACGTGGCGAGATGCGATAGGTAAAGGAGATGGAAGGATCGATGTGACTGACACATTTAACGGGAGGATGATGTGGAAGGGAGGAAAACGCATGGCAGACGATGTATGAATGATGAGAACAAGGAAGACCACGTGGACCATAGAAAAGAGGTAGAAGGATGACACATGGCAGTAGGGGAAGGGCAGACGGAAGGATGACATGACAGGAGGATGGCCCACGCTGGTTAAGCACAGGGCAGCTGAGAAAGTCGGGGCTATGCCTGAGCCATTGATCTGGGCTCCTTGATCGCGGCCGTCAGAAACTGCATCTATGATTCCGGACCCCCCCCCTTCCGCTTGAAGGTAGAAGGGTGGGGGGGGTCCGGAATGGTCTTCACCACCGTTGATCCGGGCGCGCTCATCTGGACCGTTGGAGAGGTGCGCCCCCGATTCCGGACCCCCCCCCCTCCCCGCTTAAAGGTCGAAAGGCAAGGGGGGTCCGGAATTTGCTATGCGTCGTTGATCTGGGTGCGCAAATCTGAACCGCCCGGTCTTGCTTGTTGCTTACCACGGGCGCGTTATCGCCCGAAACTTTGGACAAGTGGGTTTTCACCCCTTCTTTTGCATTCTACCCCCCTATACAAGAAATATCGCTAACATTTGTCTCCATCGGGGATAGAGTCGTCCCTATGATGCTCTAAGAACTCTTTTGCAGACTTAGTACCTTTGTTGTTGGGATATGGAGTCATTTATTAGTCCGAAAAACAAAACAAAAACAAAACAATATTTACAAAACAAAAATGAAACTAGCCGACTGCGGCTCATAGAAAACACTTCTTTAAGAAATGCCCATTAACTGGGCCACTAAACACTTCATTGCCTTCCAGATCCTACAACCTGTAAGTGTTGTTAGAAAATGCTTCAAGGATCTTGAAAGGCCCGAACCAGAGGGCATCAAATTTACTGTGTTTTCCCTTTTCCTGCCTGGGTGCATCCCACTTGAGCACCAGGTCGCCCTGCTCAAACTCATTCTTCTTGCTTTTCCTGTCAAAAGCCTGTTTGATCTTCTACTGACGGTTGTAAGCTCTGTCCAGGACCTGTTCTCTGATCTGTTGCACCTCCACCATCTGATGAATTCTTCTGAGTGCATGGTTAGGTTCCCCCTCATAGTCTTGGAGGAGATTTTCCACATGCAAGGCAAGCTGAGTGGGGAAGACGGCCTCAATCCCATAAACAAGCTGGAAGGGTGAGAGACCTAGGCATTTCTTTGTTGTCACTCGATCGGCCCAAAGTGCGAATTTGAGCTTTGAGTCCCAGGCCCGTTTATTAGCTTTTTGATAAGCTTGATTAAGCTTTTATTAGAGGACTCTTCCAATCCGTTTCCCTGAGGATAGTAGGGAGTGGAGTGAATCAGTGAAATCCCAAATTGGTCACAAAATTTGATCAGAGGCTCAGACCGAAATGGGGAAGCATTGTCAGTGACTATTTTGCTAGGGTAGCCGAACCTAGCTATGATGTCTTCCAGGAAGCTGATGATGACTTTGTGAGAAGTTCTTCTGGTAGGGACAACTTCTATCCATTTAGTGAAGTAGTCAGTTGCTGTTAAAATCCATCGGTGTTGACCACTTGAGGGGGGATGAATTTCCCCGATGAAGTCCAATCCCCACTGCTGAAAGGGCGTTGAGACCACCACAGGCTTCAATGGCAGGGATTTGAGCTGCTGCTTCCCTGAGAATTTCTGACATTTGATGCAAGCTCTAATTTCCCTATAGACATCAGGAAATAAGGTGGGCCAGTAGTACCCAACTTGGAGGATCTTGTGAGCTGTGGTCTTCCAAAAATAATGGCCTCCACAGAGACCACTATGGAAATCATTCATAACTTTTTGGGCCTGCTGTGGGTCCAGATACATTAGTAATACCCCCTGAGGGTCCTTCCAATACAACGCTTGGCCAATAAGACAATATCTGACAGCTTTGAGCTTTAAAGCTCTGGCTTTACCCTTTTCCATTCCATCAGGTGGTCTCAACTCCTGCAGGAAATATAAGATATCTTCGTACCAGGGGCATGTTGATAGTGGAACATTGCTTTGGGAACCCCTGTCGAATGTCTCGGCTTGCTCATTGATCAAATTGATTTCTAATGCTTTATAATTGGATTCGGCCAGGAGCTTGGCCAAAACCTGCCCCTTTATTAGCTTAGTGGGCCTAATTTCCAGGTCAAATTCTAGGATCCTGGCGATCCATTTACTTCTTCTTCTGTCTATGTCAGGCTATATAAGAATGTCCTTCATAGAGGTTGAAGGGACATATGCAATGATCTTTGAGTGTAAGACATAGACCCTGAAATCTTTGAGAGCTTTCACCAAGGCATAAGCCTGCTTTTCCATGATCTCGTATCGGAGCTCTGCGTCTCTCAGCGCCTTGATAAAGAAGGCAATAGGCTATTCTTTCCCTTGATCGTTTTTCTGCAACAGAACCACTGCTACTGTGTCAAAGGAGGCAAAAGAAAATATCATAAAATCTTTAGAATAATCTGGACTAATCAGCACATGAGCCTCAGTTAATGCTTTCTTTATTTGGTCAAAAGACTTCCTCGGTTCAACAGTCCATTTTATTTCATGGCCCTTCCTGAGCATTGCTGTGATATGTTTCACCAATTCAGCAAAATTTGAGACAAACCTCCTCAGGAAATTAATTCTTCCCAAAAATGCTTGGACGTCCTTTTTAGATCTAGGAAGTGACAGGGCCTGAATTATTTCTACCCTGTTAGGATCAATTCTCACTCCCTCTACTGAGACTATATGGCCTAACAACTTCCCCTCTTGCATAGCAAACAATGATTTCTTGGGATTCAGGGAAAGGCCAAACCTGTGGCACTTCAGGAAAACCCTCTTCAAGTGGCAGTGGCGCTCTGTATCAGTCTTGGAGAAGAATTTTATATCATCTAGGTACATCACCACAAACTTATCCTTTTCCCCGATGAAGGCTATGTCCATGGCCCGCTGAAACGTTGCTCCCACGTTCATCAACCCAAATGGCATCTTGGCATACATGAATGTGCCCCAAGGCGTGGTGAAGGCTATATTTTCTCTGTCTTCCGGCATGATTGATATTTGATTATAGCCAGAAAATCCATCAATCATAGATATTCTAGAGGCACCAGTGACCCTCTGCAACATATGTTCCATGTTGGGCAAGGGGTAATTTTCCTTCCTTGAACTCCTGTTTAAGTTCCTGAAATCGACACAAAGTCTGATTTCTCCGCTCTTCTTTCTTACTGGGACCAAATTGGCTACCCAGCTAGAGTACCTCAAGGGGACTATGATTTGGGCATCCAGAAGCCTTTTCACTTCCCTCTTCATGACAGGTAGCAGTGCCAGATTTATCTGTCTCAGCTTCTGTTTAAATGGCTTAGCCTCCTCTTTCAGTGGGATTTTGTGCTCAATGACTGACGTGTCATATGTCTTGAGGTATTCATAGGTCCACGCAAACACGTCAGAAAACTCCCTCAACAACCTAGTATATCTGATCCTCTGCTCCTCGGTGAGGCTCTTTGACAACTTGACCAATTTGGGCTCCTCTGGTGTGCCTATGTTGCACTCAATCATATCAACATCATCACCTGAAATCCTGCCCTTCATCGCCACATCGTTCCCATCGAACAATATTTCTAATGGGATCAGTCCTCTTGGTATATGATTGCTCGACAGTTGAATAATCTGATGGTCAGCAACATTATTCAGCAACTCCCCAGGGTGGTTGCTGCCCTATGTGTCAGGGTCCTCATCTATGCGTGATGCAGAGAAGTCATCAATGGATTGGAGGAATTTCTCGATCTTCTGATCATCTTCGAATACCTTCCAATGTCTGACATTATCCGGTACAGAAGGTCTGTATCTTATTTCCACCTCTGATCTGTCAGCGGGCAGCACAGGAGCTTCGAACAGACTAGCTGAGAAGGCTTGGAAGTTGGCTGAGGCATTTTCTTCCCTCGGGATGAAAGAGATATTGAAGGCCAGGAAGAAACTGTCAATTAGATCCCATACCTCGTTCCTGTAATTCTTGAGACGAGGGTGCTTAGTCTGATAGACATTTTTGACCTGCTGGACAATTAATTCTGCATCCCCGAACACAACCATCTCCCTGATTCCCATTTCTTTTGCAGCCCTTAATCCCAGAACCAGAGCTTCATATTCTGCCACATTGTTGGTAACTTCAAATTCCATCTTGTATGACAGTGATATGATTTCCTAAGAAGGAGATTTGAATACTACCCCGACACCTGCACCTATACTGGAAGAGGCTCCATCAAAGAACATCTTCCAAACAGGGGTGGTTGGAGGAAGCATCCCCTGATTAAGGCTGAGCTGCTTCCTGATCTGTAAAGGGGTCTTAGGTTCATCAGTGAACTGCAATAAGCTAGAACCTAAGTCAGTGTCTAAGGCATAGATGGGATGATTGGTAGGGTTTGCTGCATCACTGACAATGTAGGCTAGCTGGGCTTCTCTGTATAATCTCCTATGTTCCCCCCCAAAGACTGGAATGGTGGCATACGTGAGATCCATCTGCAGCGTCCCTCCAAGTCTCTTAATCCAAGACCTTGACAACAGCATGCCAAACTTGGGGGGAACATCAGCTACCACTATATCCATGATCATGCTTTTCATGGGTAGCTGAAACAAGGAAACCACCAGGTCTTTGATGACTCCCAAACATTGTACCCTCCTGGAGTCGAAAGAATAGAGGTCATGATATGCTCTGGTGACTTCTAGTCCTAGTTCTTCCATGACGGCTTTAGGCATGAGGTTGTGGGAGGCCCCTGAGTCCATAAGGCAATTATGCAGCACTTTGTCATGTATGTTCAGGGAAGTGTAGAAGGGAGGGGATGAATCATCTCTGTCTTCTACCATGGGACCTAAGACCACTGCAGGTCTTTCGTCTTGGAGGCTTATGAAGTCTGTGGAAAGGCTAGAGGCTTCGGATTTCAATAGGTCGGAGAAGTGCCTTTTGAATTCCCCATGTTTGATTAACTTAGTGAGGGGCACAGGGATTCTGATCTTTTGACTTTCATGCTCAAAATTGAAAGAAGATGTAAGCTTTGGAATTTCTTTAATCTCAGGAGCATGAATTTGGATAATAGGGGAGAGAGGTCGGGCCTTCTTACCTTTGTGGTTGTCTGCTACCTCGTCAGTAGGTTTCTCTGCTCTGGTGGACGACTCAGGAGCATTAGGTATCGCTGCCCTCCTGTCTGATCTTAGGTTATACCTGCCTCGGCCATCGCCAGCTTTGTCTCCCTTGTTTAGTTCATCTAGCTGACTGTTCATAAGGGATCCCTCATATGATGACTTAGTTAGATGGGGGAAAGGAGGAGTGACTTCTACAGAGTGGATTTTAGGCTCAGGCTCATCTGTTTCTCTTTATTCTTCCTCAGCTATAAAATTGTTCTGGAAAGGAGCCTGAATCCTTTGGTCATCTCTGTCCCTTTCCTTCTCTTTGTGCATAGCTGGAGGAACAAAATTGTTTGGCCTTCTAAAACCTCCTCTGTTATCGGTGTTCTGAGGGCCTTTGTTCATTTGTTTCCTTTCCGTCTTTAGTCTTTCCATCTCTTCTTTCAGAACGTTCAACAGCTGGGTCAGCTCATTTACTTGAGGGTGGGGAGCCGATGGGCCAGAGCTGTTGGAGCCAGACACCGAGGCTTATGATTTTCCCTTTCTTCTGTTAGTGTCAGCTCTGGTCCTCAATCTGTCAGCTGCTATAATGTTGGATTCCACTTCTATAGCTGCATATTGCATATGAGCTAAAGATGTGGCTCTTCTTTCTCTTAATACGAGACAAAAATCAGGGTCAAAGGCACTAGCATATGAAATTTGAGCAGATGCTTCTGAAGGATTTATTTCTGCAGGAATTTTGTTATACATCTTATTGAATCTTTTGGAAAAGTCAGAAACTGACTCTCCTTCCTGCTTTTTCAGGGACCCAAACTCAGTCATGTAATAAATGTAGTCCTTCCTATCCCCCCACTGCCTCAGGAAAACATTATCCAGGGCTTCAATACCAGTAATAGATCCAGGGGCCAGTCCTTTGAACCATTTCCTCGCCTCACCATCCAGGCTCTGGACAAAAACTCTCATCCAGACATCTTCATTTTCAATATTGAGGTTGTCTGCATAACTGTAAAAAGCAGCTAGGTGCTCTTCAGCAGCTATATCTCCCTCCCCGGTGAACTTGGGCATATAATTCAAGTAGTCTCCAGCAGGGAGAGGGTTCATGGGATGAGGTAGGACCAAAGGAGCATACTTAGTAGCGACTATAGCATCCATTCTATTCTGAGGGGGATTAGCACCAGCCATAAGGACGTTGAGTGGAGGAGAACTTGGAGGAGATGGAGTGTGAACGGGTGAGGTAGGAAACGGGGTTCTCACAGGAGAGGATGGGGAAAACAGAGAAAAGTCTAAAGGACCCGAATGTGCAGGTGCTTTTCTCTGTGCAACAACAGTAATCAAAGGAGGAGTGGTGAAACCTCCTGAGGGGGGAGTGACAAGGATCTCCCCCTATGATACTAGACCAGGAGGAGAAAACTCAGCAGGAACACTCCCGAAGTTCAGAAAATGGGAAACCTCAGAGGAAGCACGGCTAGGAAGCTGAAAATCAGAAAATGGAGTTTTCACAGAAGGGGATGGCGTATTACCTTTTTCGTCGATGGGAACTTCTCCTGCAGATCTCTTTCCCTTTCTACGCACTGCTTCCAAGTCTTCCTCTGGTGTGGCTAAAGGCAAGTGTGGATTAGACCTCATGTGTCTACCTCTCGAAGCCACAACTGATAGCACAGGTTCTCCCCAGCGGAGTCGTCACAGTGGAGTCGCCAGGTGCACAGTAGCAATATTCAAGTTCTGATATCTGATGCACCTTCAGAAATCAGTCGGTCTTTGTCGTTCAATCCCGGGGAAAATATTCAAATTCTTCCCTGGCAACGGTGCCAGAAATGTTGGCGTTTGGAAGTCACTCCTGGATTGCTATCAGGAGCAGAGCCCGAATCCCATCAGTTTAATGTCACGATTTTTTTAAAGGGTGATCAAATGGAGGAAAACTCAAAACAGCACCGTGTCAACTCAGAAGCCAGACCAGGCATGCATGAAAGAGTGAGGTCTTGATGAACTCCAAACAGTGAGTCATAGTAAAAAGGGTGAGCAGGTGGAAGACTTACGCAAGAAGGGTGCAAGGGTCTATCAAAAACATCTGGTTTGCAACAGACTGAAGAAGAATGCATCCGAACATAAAATCCTTTTACATTCAAACACAAATACCAGAGGGCATGACAACGTCACAACAAATCCTTTATTGTAACAAGTTGTTCTACTATGAATCCTCAAGCAAAAGATGAAACAAAGATGGAAAATAAAGGAAACTGTTTGTTATAAACCAAGAAGTCTCAAACACAGGGGCATAACCCGGAAACCAGAGTATTGCTGAAACTTTACAGTTGGGAGCTTAGCTCTACCATCGATAGATACAAAAATGGAAAAAAAACCTACATATACTCAAAACAATAACAACGGAACCAAGAAAGTGCATTGAAGGCTTTGCGTCAACATGGCTTTTGACAGTCAACATCTGAAGGATCGTGCAACTTATGTCAGACGCAATCTTAATTGTTTGACAGTTCCAACGGCGAATCGACGTGCCTTAAATTTGTGATCGTGCTTTCCCATTAAGGCGGAGGCGATATCTAACCACCACCAACTACTTCCATAACTGCTTCTTGGGATTGAGAACGGTTCAGACAACTCAGCATTTCAGTACGTGGAGGGCATCTCACACGGCCACCTGGAATAACAGACTGACTCAAAGGATGTGCGGGGCGAACAACGCGGAAGGGGAGAGATTACAGGGGGAACACATGGCGAGATTCGATAGGTGAAGGAGATGGAAGGATCGATGTGACTGACACATTTAAGGGGAGGCTGATGTGGAAGGGAGGAAAACACGTGGCAGACGATGTATGAATGATGAGAACAAGGAATACCACGCAGACCATAGAAAAGAGGTAGAAGGATGACACATGGCAGCATGGGAAGGGCGGATGGAAGGATGACATGATGAGAGGATGGCCCACGTTGGTTAAGCATAGGGCAGCTGAGAAAGTCGGGGCTATGCCTGAGCCGTTGATCTGGTCTCCTTGATCGCGACCGTCAGAAACTGCATCTGTGATTCCGGACCCCCCCCCTCCGCTTAAAGGTAGAAGGGCGGGGGGGGGTCCAGAATGGTATTCACCGCCGTTGATCCGGGCGCACTCATCTGGACCGTTGGAGAGGTGCGCCCCCGATTCCGGACCCCCCCGCTTAAAGGTCGAAAGGCAAGGGGGGTCCAGAATTTGCTGTGCGCCGTCGATCTGGGCGTGCAAATATGAACCGCCCGGTCTTGCTTGCTGCTTACCACGGGCGTGTTATCGCTCGAAACTTTGGACAAGTGGGTTTTCACCCCTTCTTTTGCGTTCTACCCCCCTATACAAGAAATATCGCTAACAAACTGATGCTTTCTTTTGAGAGTTTTTTATCAATGGCCTCAAGGATGAGATTTGGGCCCATGTCCTCATGGCTCGACCTTCAAGTTGGGTGGAGGCTACTAAAAGAGCTAAAGAAGAAAAACAGGTTGTATCCTCTCAATACTGAAAACCCTCCTTTATCCCTCGCCCTAAACCTGTAAATCCCACTACTCCCTCCACCCCATTAAAGATCCAAAAATTGATCAGGGATGAAATGGTTGAACACCAACTCAAAGGCCTTTGTTATAATTGTGACAACAAATATTTCCCGGGCCATAAGTGTAAGGAAAAAAATCTTTTTATGGCCATCTTTGAGATATTTTGGAAGAGGATGTTGAAACTCCCCTTGTGTCTGAGTCACCTGAAATCACTGACATAACCCCTCCCTCAGACCCTCCCGAAGTGGAACCGGTCCTTTCCCTCAATGCTCTCACTGGCTTCTTTGCTCCCCAAACCCTCAAGTTAATCGGTTACATCAATCATCAGAAGGTCATCATTCTGGTTGATAGTGGAAGCACCCATAATTTTATTCATCGTCGCATTTCCCAAGAAAATCATTGCTACATCCATGCCGTCAACAATTTCCAAATGATGATTTCCAATGGTGGTTCCATGAAATGTGGAGGGCACTGTGAAAATGTCAATCTCCAAATTGGTGACTACCACCTAAAATACCATATGTTTTCTATCGACATGGGCAGTTGTGACATTGTGTTGGGTGTGAACTGGCTAAGGACGTTGGGTCCCATTCTCATGGATTTTAAGGAATTAACCATGCAAGTCGACTAGGAAGGCCACCAATATAAATTCCAAGTCATCACTGCTAGTTCACCTAAAGTCATTAGTTCCCATCGCATGGAAAATTTCCTCAAAAAAGGTCATTCTGGTGTCATTGCCCAACTCCATGCCATACAAGCAACAAAGACACCCACAGTGCCACAAGACCTCCAAGCCCTCCTTTCTAAACATCAAATGTTATTTTCCACTCCCCAAGGACTCTCTCCTTCCCACGATTTTCATGATCATTCCATTCCCCTTGTACCCGGAAGCCTTCCTCCCAATATCCATCTGTATTTCCACCCCTTTTCACAAAAAAATGAAATTGAGAAAATGGTCAAGGAACTCCTTAATGCAGGCATTATCCACCCTAGTACGAGCCCTTACTCTTCTTCTGTAGTCATGGTCCTGAAGAAAGAAGGTTCTTGGAGAATGTGTCCTGACTTCCGTGCCCTCAACAAACTGACCATTAAAGACAAATTTCCCATTCCTGTCATTGATGACCTCCTAGATGAATTGACTGGCACCCAATTCTTTACTAAACTTGATCTTCACTCAGGCTATCACCAAATATGTATGAAAGAGGTAGACATTCCCAAGACGACCTTTCGAACTCATGAGGGCCACTATGAGTTTTTGGTCATTCCCTTTGGCTTGTGTAATTCCCCCTCCACCTTCCAAAGCCTCATGAATCATGTGTTCCATCCCTTTCTTCATCATTTAGTCTTAGTTTTCTTTGATGATATCCTCATCTATAGCAAAGCCTGGACAGACCATCTTACTCATGTGGATCGAGTTCTCCATCTACTCTCTCAGCACTAACTTTTCCTAAAACATTCTAAATGTGCTTTTGGTGCCTCAGAAGTAGAATACTTGGGTCATCTAGTTGGCAAGGATGGCATCAGGGTGGATCCAAAAAAGATTGAAGCTATGCAAGATTGGCCGCACCCAAAGACTCTCAAAAGCTTGTGTGGATTTATGGGCTTAACAGGGTATTATCACACGTTTGTTAAGAATTATGGAAAGATTGCAGCACCTCTCACTGCTCTCCTCAAAAAGAACTCTTTCACTTGGACTCCAGCCACTGCTTAAGATTTTCAAACCTTGAAGATGGCCATGTGCACCACTCTATTTCTGTCCCTTCCTGATTTCAAAAAGACCTTTTTGTTGGAATGTGATGCCTTAGGGAAAGGAATCGGTGTTGTCCTTATGCAAGAGGGTCGACCTTTGGCCTTCACGAACAAACAACTATCTGGAAGGAATCTGGGCAAAACCATCTATGAAAAGGAAATGTTATCTATTTTGCATGACGTTGATCTGTGGTGCCCTTATCTCTTGGGGCAACGTTTCCAAATTAAGACAGACCATCAAAGCCTCAAGTACTTTTTGGAACAACACATTTCCTCCTCGGAGAAATAAAAATGGGTGACTAATCTCTTCAGATATGATTATGAGATCATTTACAAGAAAGGAAAAGACAATGTGGTGGCAGATGCACTGTCCTGAAAAATATGGAGAAGAAGGATCCCTTTTTTCTCTTTCTTCACTCTACCAGATTGGCTCCAAGTTGTTCACTAGGAATGGCTATAAGATCCCAAAAGTTCGCATCTAATCCAACAATTGTAGACCAATGCTCCAGCTCCTCCAGGGTACTCTTGGCTCTAGGATGAGCTTCGATACAAAGTCCATTTGTATTTAAGTAAACAATCAAATCTTAAATCCATAGTACTTTCTGATCTTCATGCTACACTCACAATGGGGCACTCTGGGTTCACCAAAACCTATGATAGGGTCAAACATTCTTTTTTCTGGGATTGTATGAAACAGGACATCCGTAATTTTGTCATTGAATGTAATGTGTGTCAACACAACAAGGGAGAAACAGTCAAATCTCTGGGCACACTACAACTACTTTCGATTCCACCTTCTATTTGGAAGGATATCTCTATGGACTTTATTACCGACTTACCCAAATCGAGAAATAAATCAATCATAATGGTGGTTGTGGATCACCTTTCCAAGTATTCTCATTTCTGTGCTCTTCAACACCCATTTACTGCATCCATGATGGCTCAAATTTTCATGGACCAGGTCTTCAAGCTTCATGGCATGCCACACTCTATTTTTTCTGATCGTGACCCAACTTTCACAAGCAATTTTTGGCAAGAGCTACAGGGCACCCAATTTCATCTCAACACAACTTATCATCCCTAGACTGATAGTCAAACAAAAGTTGTCAACAAGTGTTTGGAAACATATCTGAGGTGTTTTTCCTCTAAAAAGATAAATCAATGGGATCAATGGTTACCCCTAGATGAATGGTGGTACAACACTTCCTACCATACAACTACATGCATGACTCCTTTTGAAGTGGTATACAGATAGAATCCACCTTCAGTTATCTCCTTCAGTTATCTCATACTTACCGGGTACCTCAAAGGTCCAAGAAGTTGACCAAACACTTACATTTCGAGAGGATATTCTCCGTACCCTCAAAGAGAGCTTGGTCATGGCACAAAATCACATGAAGCAACAAGAAGATCAAGGTCACTATGAACATCAATTTGCAGAAGGGGATCAGGTGTTTCTGTGACTGTAACCATACAAGAAAACTTCCCTCAAGTCCGAGCATTGTCAGAAGCTAGCACCCAAATTTTATGGTCCTTATACAGTTCTCAAGCATGTGGGACAAGTCGCCTATCAGTTAGCTCTGCCCAGTCATTCGAAGCTACATATTATTTTCCATGTTTCATGCTTAAAGAAGGTGATTGGAACTAGGTGCCAAATTCAAACCAACCTTCCTGAGTTAGCTGAAGAAGGATTCATTTGGCTACAACCAAAAGCAGTTTTGGACTAGTGTGAGTGTCGCCTGCGTCAGAGAACCATCAAGGAAGTGCTAGTCCAGTGGAAAGATACAACTCCAGTAGATTCCACTTGGGAACCAACTACCATTCTGCAACAATTTTCACATCTAAAGCCTTGAGAATAAGGATGTTTTTAAGGGGGCGGACATGTTAGGGTCCTAACCCGCACATAGGTAGAGCAATATATTTGGATGTAATAAAGGTCAATATTAATAAGGCCTTTCAATAAAATAGAATAAGGTGGATGTAAGAATACCTAATAGAAGCTTCTTTTTCTAGAAGGATCTTCCTCTAGATGCTTCTCTTGATAGACATATTTAGTATAAATAAGGGTCGAGGGTATGAAAACCCTAGCTTGGAGATTATTGTAACAGAGCACTGCTTGACTATAGGTTTCTCCCTCGAAGAGTCCCATGAACATTGCTTTCTTAATCAAAGTGTTATTTCTATTTTTGTTCTTATATCATTTATGTGTTATTGTGGAGATTATGCTGGTTATATTACTGTTATTCTGCCATTTCTAGTATTTTATTTCTGTTTTGCATACTTTTTATATCTGGTATATTACACTGGATAGAGGCTACCTTGTAGCCTCACATGCCTCTCTTGACATCACCATAAGTTTCTTTTATCTTCTGCGTTAGTGCTTGGTATAAGGTCTTTCCAGGGTAAAACTCTTGTGGGTCAAGGCCCTGCATACTAAGTACTGTGATCCAATTGATCAAGGTAGGATCCACAGTGATGTGACGGTCCAACCATAAGTATCCTCTGTGGTAGCAGGATAGAAACAACTTGATGCATGCGTTGACTTCGTGGTGTTTGTTGAAGTGCAGGATCTTCATTACATTAAGTAGTGTGGACTGCATGAGGTTTTGAGTCTATGACTACAGGAAAATCTTAGAATTCTTTCCTTTGGTTCAGGTTAATTACTTATGCAGTGCTAACATGCTGTAAACTTTATGATCTCCAAGGTTAAAATCACTAAATTTTAGTGCTGCGAACTTATCATGATCAACACGAACTGTGCACACCCCTTTTGGAAGGTACACAATGATCAAAGTGTACTCGAAGTCTCAAGTTACACTGTCACGGTTGATGGCACTGCTTAGAGGTGGTAAGTAAGTAGGTAGAATGCATGGGATAAGCTCGGCATTTGCGATGTCATCCCTGTGCTTGGTTTGTTTATCATAGATTAACCAGGATGGATCAACGTGAGTAGTGGAAGGGGAGGATTGGATTCCTCTCATTGACGATGCTTGGACTCCTATAGATAATCCTCTCTCTGACATGAATCTCTCAGTCATTAAGTCAATCAAAACTTCTTCAAATAATTTCTCAAAAACGCTGAGCTCGTTCGACATACAGGCTTGGGTCAACTAGCTCAGGTGTGAAATGTATTTAGAGACTATAGTGAATGGTATGGGAACAAGGTAATGATCACAGGGTGAAGTAATCTTAGGCTTCGAGATCAAATTCTCACTTAGCAAAAATTATTCTCGGTGCATGGCGCGACGGACTAAGTAGGGAAACTTAGCAACGATCTTCTTGCAACAGGTATGAGGTTGCATTAACTTAGGTTTTTTCTATTATGGCGTGGTCTAACAGTCTAGTGGAAATCCATAAATGTTTTCTAACCCGTTCGAAGTGACAGACGGATGGTTATATTGGATTCCAATGGATATATTACTTCGCCTCGATGAATTGGCATATGTCATTGTTCTGATATCCCGACGAAGCTCCAATTCTGCAAAGTGTCTTGCTACGAATTACCCTCTGGGATATTCTATAATTTTTCAATCTTATCCGTCTTCTTACTTATCTTTCTAGCCTTCTTTCCAGTGATCTTTTTCTCAGTGATTCTCTTCCCATTTTGATTCTTATTTTCCTTGGACACAGTCACTCGTGCTGGTGATATTCTCTCCTAGGGTTTAGGTATATCACTTCTTCTTTGCCTAGGTAGAAATTTTATCCTTTTTTGTAGCTTCAGCCTCAACATCTGGGCTTCTAGTGTAAGATGTCTTCGAGTGGTTCTCCTATTCTTCTATCAATTGTGCGATCCTTTTAGTCATGAAATATTTTAACTCTTGTCTCTGTTGTTCTAAAACATCTTCTTCTTCCTTCTTTTCGACTTGATCTCTTTCAATCCAAGGTTTTCCGAGTAGCATAGTAAATGGGGAATTGTCCTCAATGAATTTGATAATATCAAAATCTTATTATGTCGAAGTTCGATTGATTGTCATAGGTATCTGAGCGAGTTTTCCACATAAAATTATCAGTTTTCCTCTGAGTAGTCCTATTCCTCCCAATGAAGGAATCATGGCAGGCTTCCCTATAGCTTCCCAAGTTCTTTCTGGCATAATGTTCACTTGTGTTTCTTCATCAAGAATACAGTCAATGTCGAAGTCCCCTATTATTGCTTCGACTTGCTCCTTTTCTTTAAAGATCTCTGGTAATCGGATATCTTTATGTTCCTTCAGGGTTTCTTTCATTTGTATTAATACTTTCTCTGAATCTTGTTGGGTTTCTGCCTTTTCTGGATCTGCCTTATGGTCTTCTTGATTTAGATTTATCCTTTCAATATTAGCGAACATTCTAGGGCAATCCAATACCTCATGGTCCATAGCTTTGCAATAGAGACAACTAGGTCTTCTACCAGGGAATTCCTTAGCTATATGGCCTAGTTTTCTGCAACTGTAACATAGGATTGATCCTCGCTTTCTTTTAAATGATCCCCAGCCTCTTTTGTACTGCGCACTAGAATCGTGATAGCTAACCTGCAAAAAATTCTTTCTAGGATCCTACATCCATTTGTTAGTCCTGACATTCTTTCTATGCATAGGTATAACATATCTATCATTATACTTATCAGATATATTCATATCAAACTTTCTTTCATCTATTAATGCCCTAGGTTTTAAGCTAGGACAAAATCTATCAAACATACCTAGATCCATACTTTAGAAAAAAAAAAAATTCACTTATCTTACTTCTACAGAGCACAAAGCTTCCAGATATAAGAACTTTTAACTTTTCTTACCTTTATTAGAGCACAAAGCTTATAGATCTTACCTATTTTCTACATATCTGACCTCTTTCTTTCATAAATTTCCACTTTTACTTTTCTTAGAGCACAGAGCATTCAAATCTCTCTTATTTTCTTCAGATCTGATTTTCCTTTCTTCAGATATGATCTTCCTTTCTTCATATCTGACCTTAATCCTGGCACAAAGTTTCACAGGTCGAGTAAAAAGTTACGCACTAGGGAAACAGTTCTACGCAAAGAGCTTTCTTTTACACAAATTTTCTTCTTCCTCAGTTCCCAGAAATCACAGTTTCAGGTCTCAGTAATGGAACCATTTGTTGGCACAAGGGAATACCCAGGGTTCAATGCTCAAGAGAGCACCAACAAATCCCTAACTACCGGCCCTTTCAGCAACACTTGCAAAGCAGATGAAGCCTCACCTGAGGTAGAGGTAGGGGTGGTTGCAAGACTCAAGTGTCTGCTACCTTAGTTGGGGCACCGATCTGTGATTATATCATTTACAGAGCACTTAGAATCGATCAATCATCAATATTCAACCCTTATTATACTTTGCAGACAATACAGAGAATCGCGGTGTACACTCAGATCTATAGTATTTCAGAACTTAACCAAAGTAACCCAAATAAGATCCAGTAGATCAGCACTAAGCATCCTCATACACATCAGATCTAACAATCATATATATCTAAGAAGCACAGAGCATAAGTGGATATATGAAAGCACATAACATAAGCAAATAAAAACACATTGAATGAAAGCATAGATTATAACACACAGATTTACGTGGTTCACCCCCACCTTGGGGCCACGTCCACAAGATCTTCTTCTTTATTATCGTCTTCAATTTGTTATAAGCACAAAGCCTCCAAAACCCTTCTTCACATAGGATAGAAGATCTGTGTAGCTCGCTAGATCCTTCTTCCTTGCGTTATAGCACTTATCTTTCTATAGCAACCTCATAGTAACTTTCACTTAGTTGCAAGCCTTACACAGTTCACACAGAGAACTTATTCAACATCACATAGATGCACTACCAATTGCATTAATCAATCATATCTACTACTTCTTACATTGCCTATCCTTCTATTTATACATTACAAAAGTGGTCCTAAGAGTGGGTAAACCCATGAGCTGACATCCCTTTCCCATTACATTAACCCAAAACCCTAAAAGGGGCCCAAAAGTGGACCGAGATCCCATGATCTCCGCTTCGCCTGACGCTCCATCTTTGACAGGCCGTCGAAGTCCAAAAACGACCAAATATGACCAAGTATTCCTCAAAACTTGGTCAAGGGCCAAAAATAAGTGACTGAGGTAACCAAGGATATATGAGGTGAATTTCATAGGGAAGGTGAAGTAAACAAGGTCAAAACTCCAAGGGAGGATGAAGTCTTTTAATGATGTGTGCTAAGGTATGTTATTTATAGGTCATCTCACCATTTTTGCAACAAATTTGTTTCTAGAATGATTCAGATAGTGAAACTTGGAGGATAGTGACACAACATATCAAGGTAGATGTGGTAGAAATTTCCTCTTTTGTTTCATTTTATTTTTGGATATACACGTTGTGGAAGATAGGATTTTTGGCTAGTCCTGAAACTAGTTTTAAACAGGTGTTTCTGGTAAAACGGTCATAATCTCTTCATAGAAAATACAAATGATGTGAGGAAAATTGTAATGGAAATAATACAGGCCTTAGTTTTTTTGGTGCATGTTTCAAAATAAGATATCAAATATTTATCACGTAGCATGTCGTACAAGTTCTCTCTCTAGAATAATCTAGAATTCAACAAGGTATCTCAGTTTTGCTATAACTCCTTTTCTAGGAGGTTCCAAGCAATCAAACCTAGAGGAATTAAAGATAAGACAATCAATAATATTGTGTACAATTTTAATACCTTCATTCATTACAGGACAAATTTATCCTTGTTGAAAGTTAGAGTTGTTGACTAATCCAAAAACTAGTCCTGTGAGACTAAGGTAAAGTTTGATGATGATGTTACTCTGTTGTTACTGAAGATATTGATATAAATTGAGGAATTTATGTTAAGGTATATTTCTTTTCATGTTAATTATTTTATCATTGATGTTATGAAACTTTGTTTATGAGGTACATCATGGGTGATGTGATACTAACTAGATGTTGGATTACTGAGAGGGGGGCGGGTGAAACAATAATATATCTTTTTAATCCTTTTTACCATAGTATGTAAGTGTTATTTATCTTTATTATCAATGTAACATTATCATCCAATAAGTGCAAAGAAAATAAACCATAAATAATGAACAATCACACACATGCATAGTACACTAGTATTTTTACGTCGAAACCCAATGTGGGAGAAAACCACGAAATACTTTTTCTTATATGTCTTTAAGAACTACATTTGTTGGAAGCACCAAATTCCTTTTTTCTCCAACTGCAACTGGAACGAGGCTTTGACCCCCTATATTTTCAAGATACAACTTGAGGGAAGATCCAACTCCCCAATTCTCTGGTTATAACCCCCTATGTTCTCCAGCTACAACTGAAAGGTGGATACGACCACCTATCATTGCCCCATCCTTCCTCTTTGAAATAAAAGTGAAATGATGAAACCACTACCACACTATCACTATGCGATATACCATTGTAAACATGTACCAATTTGTACCAACAACCTATACCCAACCTATACCATAGACTTGTGATCAACCTGTACCTGTAACCTTCCTGTAGCAACAAAATCCCAACAGGTATGTGAACCTTTTATGCTACAACTCGTGTATGTATGTGACCTATATATAGTTCATCCTTCGTATGTATGTGAAATGTATATATTGTAGCCAGTGTACACCTTCTTAAAACTAGGGTTTTCTCTTTCCTGAAAATATCTGACCTTTTTTTTGCCTCTGTCAATGATCCGGATTATTTTCGGCACGAAATGAGACCGGAGATATAATAAAGAAATGCACAGAGATATCGCGTATATCCAGTAATATAACAGAAATATATCAGAGATGCAACCATAAACACAGAGATACAGTAATACACGATTTCTATTAATGAAAGAAATGTACAGAGACTGTAAAAA